>MJUU01046003.1:76864-101736 GCA_002080025.1 Modiolus philippinarum | reverse complement strand
GATGGGATTTTTTTCTTTGGATTCCTCTTGATATAAGCTTTCAGTAGTATGCCAACGGATTTTTTGTAGCTCTTACTGTATCGGAGCTACAAGGGGTCAAAGGGGCCAAAATTACAATTTTTTTAAATGTGTCATATCTTTATTTTTCATCAGATTTCGATGGATTTTTTCTTTGAATTTCTATGGATGTAAAGTTTTAGTTGATAGTACATATTTTGCATAGCTCTTACGGTTTATTATCAGTAAGTAATCAAAAGGGTTTTTTTCCTATTTTGTTTCTAGCTAATAACTGTGTCTAGCTTCTTTTTATGTCCATCTAATTATTGTGTCAAGCTCTTTACTGTGTCCACATTCACTTTAAACTACTTTTGTTGAAATTTCAGTGGTCGACATGCTGTGGTCGTATCATGCTGCGCTTGGCGTAGCCCTTTATTTCAAAATAATATGCAATTTTATTTTTGATCAGATTTTGATGGGATTTTTTTCTTTGGATTCCTCTTGATATAAGCTTTCAGCAGTATGTCCATGGATCGGGCGTAGCTCTTACCATTTCCGAGCTATAAAGGGTCAAAGAGAAATCATAAGGAGTCATAAAGGGCTAATTTTTATTTTCCATAGTTTGTGTTCAGCTAATTACTGGGTCAATCTCCTTATTGCATCTATTTAATTATTGTGTCAAGCTCTTTCCTATGTCTATACTCACTTTAAATTACACTTTTCAAATGTCAGTGGACGACATGCTGCGGTCGTATCGTGCTGCGCTCTGCGTAGCCCTTTATTTCTGATGGGCGTCACAAAAAATTTCTGTCACATTTTTCTCGGGAACCACATATCCCAGCTTTCTGAAATTAAGCATGGAGTGTCAGTATGAGGACCTATACTGTGTAATAGAGTTTTGGATCTCTCACATACCCACTTCCTGTTGACAGAACTTAGAATATTTTTCGAGTCTTGAAAATTTCTGTCACATTTTTGTCAGGAACCACATATTCCCTGCCTTCTGCAATTTGGCTTGGAGTATCAGTATGGTGACCTATTCTGTGTAAGAGGGTCTGGGATCTCTTGCATGCCCACTTCCTGTTTGACGGAACTTAGAATATCTTTTTGTGTAATTACGCAGGCGACACATGTCTTCCCTGGAAGACTTACTACTAAGTACTAAGTTCTGTTTGTTGTCATACTTTCTGTCGTGACACAAATATATTCCGCCTACAATTTTCTCACCTTCAATGAAAAGATATAGAAGTGAGTCAAAGGGATAGCATCTTTAAAAACTGGAATTTTGGGGCTTACATAATTATTTTCTCAGTTGCATCGGTATGGGTACAACTCAATTCTAGTTTATGGCTCCAACACCTCATTCATGCTTTCAAATTTTTTGAAAGCAGTAGTCATGACTTCTGTATAAAAAAATGCTTTCCACAGCTTGAAGTCCTAGCCACTATATGATAAGACAGAATTTCTTACCAGCTGAGTTAACTTTTATTTTGATTTGAATTAATTTATTTATTTATTCAAAATTGCAGACAAAGAATCTGTTTGGATCATGGCAATAAAACATATATCAAACAAAAACATAATGAACAATATTAATGAAATAAGCAAATATAGTGAAGATATCAGCTAAGGGTCTAATGTAAGTTACTTTTTGTTTTGGTGAAATGTGATGTAAAGTCTCAAAAGCAGAGTTGGCCTTATTTGAGAGTATTTTGGGCCTAAAATAAATACCTGTGTTTCTGGTAACATACTCTTCAAAATTAGGGTTGGTAGGTAGGCATTTTTTTTATTTTTCCAAAACTTTTTACATAGACATATAGAGAGTAACTTCTGGACTTTAACAGTGCTTCTTGAAAAATTGCCAAAAAAAACTTTAGGGTAGACATTTTTAGCCCAAAAAATCTAGGGTCGGCCAGGTTACCGGAAATGCAGATTTTTTTTTATTCTGCCTTACTTGTAATTTGTCAAATAAGTGGCCTTCCAAAAAGACCAGGCCGAATTTTCTAGTTTAGGAATTGGTAGAAACAGCCGAACAAGATTCTATGGTCATTACAATGATTTATGGATGATTACCAAAAGCAAATGCCAGTTTGTAGTGGTACATCTTTTAAAGATCACAAGATTTTTAACCATAGCTCTACATTTTGTTCTTTATATTTCAGGTGACTGCTGGTTATTGGCTGCTATTGCTTCACTAACATGCAACCCAACCCTCCTTAACAAAGTAATTTGTCCTGAACAAAACTTCACCGATGAATACTGTGGAATGTTTAAATTTAATATCTGGCATGAAGGTGAATGGAGAGAGGTTGTTGTAGACGACAGACTTCCAACATACGCAAATCAGTTGGTTTTCATGCATTCTGCCGACAAAGGTGAATTTTGGAGTGCCTTGCTGGAAAAGGCATATGCCAAGTAAGTTTTGGCAGGACATTTGTTAAATCTACTAAAGTGAAATTTCCTGCTTTACCTATCAATTTTATTGGTAATCTTTGCATTAGATACCATATGATCAATGGTGTCAAAAATATTACTTTTAAACTCTATAGCACTTCATTGTACTAGTAGAATAAACTCAGATTCTCCTTAAACAACAAAAATGGATACCTATGAAAATGATTGAATATGCTGTAATTCATACAAATGTATGTAATTATTCGCCGCCAGGAGGCGGCGAATATATTTGATACGATATTTTGAAACTTCAGTGGAGGAGCACGTGACCAGGAGCACTTGTTTGTTTTCCATTAGAATCGATCTAATGTGTCCTAATCTTTTACAATGAAGATACCTTTTCAATAAGATAGGAAATATTTTTAAACTATTTATTCAAGAAAATTGTTTACAAAATTATTAATTTAATTTTCATTAATATTATAACTAATGTGAAAGGGAAATCAATAAGACAAGGGAGACGGGTTATGCTTGCTTGACTTTTCTGTTACATGTCCGGAGGAGTGTGTCTGGATATCATGATGCAGATGCATGATTACCTTAATTGCAATGGTTTTTGGGGGTTGCATATTGTTTCCAATTATTATTGTTATTATTACTATTAATTTTTGGTTGTTCATGAAAAAAAAATAATAAAAAAATGATAAATACATAAAGCGAGAACCAGCGTATCCGGTGCAATCTTTTTCCAAACACGTGTGCCTCAGATATGGGTTAATTGATATAGGTCAACATTAGTGAGGGTGAAAACAAAAGAAAATCTGTCGAAGTGGGTCAAGATAGCGTGCTTTGGATCCCGATCATTTTAACAAAAATAACAAAAATCATAAAAATGGAACAATTAATAAAATGAATTAAAACCAAACAATAACAATAATGACCTTCAATCATCTTTGAAATACCATCAAGAAAAAACACAGGTCAAATTGCTTGACTGCTGTGTAATGATTACTGTTACAGCTGTACTAGTTCTACACTATAAATTATCTTAAATGCCTAATTGGCAATTACTAAGCAAATATATAAAATAAGCTGTTGACTGTATTATCAGTTGGAAATAAATCGATACTAATTAAGAATGTCTATTAAAGCAATGGTTCAACATTACAATCACCAAAAACAAGTCAGCCTTCAACTGATTCAATCAAATGAGAAACAGGACATTTTGGTGTTGTCAATCTATATTTACTATTAAAAACAAATGTCAAATTGAGAGGTTGGTGTACGGGCCCTATTTTTCACTCTCACGGGTGTTACGCTTATAACATTTTTTTAATCAACATGTATTAAAATGCCATTTTATTATATAAAATATTTTCTGTAAGATCATCTTTAACGGAAGAAAGTTTCATTTTTAATATGAAACCCGTAAACATCACAAACATGAATACAATGATCTTACAGATTATATTTAATACAAACAACCATTATTGTTAACATGTTTGCAATTTTATATATATACTTTTTTTTACAATTGTTTTCAACTAAAAAAATGAGATGTTTTTATACAGTTAAAGTTATAAGATCTTAGTCGCATCTGTTTTGTTACGTTTTTACTTGAAGTCAGTTTTAAAATTTTCTATAAACTTATAAAGCAAGTTATTTTTATTGTTTTTCAGTTACTATATGAATTTGACAGTGTATGCTTGTGCAATAAAAAAGAATCTTTATTCTATTAGGTCATGACTCTGTTGTCAGGTTGTTGCCATTGTCTGTACATAAATTGGTGCAATGCAATACATTTTAATAGCTTCAGCTAACCAATTTTTAATATGAACAGAATGATTCTTGCAAAAAAAGAAATACTAATAATACTAATATAATATTACAATCCAATCCATTTGTTAAAAAAGGGGTTCTTAGCTCACCTGACTCAAAGGGTCATGTGAACTATTGCCACCATGAAGCATTCGTCGTTGTCATTTTCTTATTTTCATCTCCTTGAAAGCACGGCCAATTTGGACCAAACTTGGCAGGGATGGTCCTTGGGGGGTTCAAAATTATATCCGATATCCCTTCCCGCTAAAATGTTCAGCATGTCAAGGGCTGTCATCTTATGCAGTAGTGACAAGAATCAGGCCACAGTGACCTAGATATATGATAAGAGTTTAAGTGACAGCTCATATGTCATGTAATATTAGAGATGGGATCAAACAATTTTACATGCAGATGTCTTTGAGAGAAAAGGATTTAATTTCATGGTCCACTGACACTGATTGAATTTAGGTCAGAGTTCATATCTTAGGTACTATAAGAGATAGTATCATGTTATCTTGCATGCAGATGTCTCTAAGAAAGAAAACAAAATTAAACAAGAGTTTGTTCGTCAATGTGACCTACATTTCATGGTTCAATGATTGGTTAAAGTTAAGGTCAGAGCTTATATTTCGTGTACTATAAAATTACAATAACACATTTCCAAGACATACACTCTACTTCACCTAATTTGGCGGCGAATTGATGCTTTGCATCAATTTTTAACTTGTTGTAAATTGTATTAACCTTATTTCACTGATCAAGATGGGTAGAGCTTTATCTTAACTGATCATTAATTAAGTTATAGTCACATTTTAAAGTGTCTTTTTTGACCAATATGCTTCAAAATAAAATTGCTTAACCTGAAGGAGTGAAGACTGATTTTACAGAGACATGTGATTGTGAATGATCGTTATTAGTGCAGCTCATATCAGGTTTAATAAATTCCTTGTACTTTTATGCATTATTCACTCTTAGAAGGAATAAGCCTATGATAAGGTATAAAAGTGAATGTGTTTATTCATTATATAACCATATGATTTTAAAACACCCTTTTCTTATTTCACTTATGTATATCTTGTATATATTTTATATATTTCAGATTACATGGGTCTTATGAATCTCTTAAAGGAGGCAGCACATGTGAAGCTATGGAAGATTTTACAGGGGGTGTTACAGAGATGTTTGATCTGAGGAAAGCTCCAAAGGATCTTCTCACCATTATGATGAAGGCTCATGAGAGAGGCTCACTTATGGGTTGTTCTATTGATGTAAGATATTAACGGCCATTACAACATCGAAGGAATCTCTGGCTCCTTTAATTTGTTCAAGTTTTAGTTTTCCAGCTGAGATGTTGGAAAGTGAATTTTACTATGACTATTTTTATTTGCTGAAAAGGGGAGGGGTAAATAGAATGAGTATGGTTTACACAACATTTTTTTCCACAGGTAGCTTTATCTGAACTTTCTAGCATCACATGTTTCAGATGACTTTGATCTTGTCTTCAAGGTTCTATGAGTTAATAAAAATTGTGACATACCGTATAGCTGGTAATTTTCACGGTGGCTAAATTTAGCAATTATTTTCCCAAAGAGGGGTATTAAATTTTAGCATTCATCAATTTTTGAGAATGGAAAATCGTGTAAAAAGGAAAGACATGTATGTATAAAGATATTCTGACTTCAATTTTGCATGTTTTTATACCCCCCGCAAACAAAGTTTGGGGGGGGTATATAGGAATCACCCTGTCTGTCTGTCCGTCTGTCTGTCCGTCTGTCCGTCTGTCCACACTTCTCGTAAGCGCAACTCCTCTTAAACCACTTGAAGGATTTTGATGAAACTTTACACAAAGGAAGGACACTATATGGAGATGTGCATGAAGTAATATAATTATTGTCCGAAAGCAGGAATGGGAGATAATCCGACTTTGACTTTTCGTTGATTTCCTATTTATGGGTTACCTCGTAAGCGCAACTCCTCTTAAACCACCTGAAGGATTTTGATGAAACTTTACACAAAGGAAGGACACTATTAGGAGATGTGCATGAAGAAATATAATTATTGTCTGAAACCAGGAAGGGGAGATAATTGGACTATGACTATTCGTTGATTCCCCATGTATGGGTTACCTCGTAAGCGCAACTCCTCTTAAACCACTTGAAGGAATTTAATGAAACTTCACACAAAGTAAGAACACTATATGGAGATGTGCATGAAGGAATATAATTATTGCCAGAAACCAGGAAGGGGAGATAATTCAACTTTGAGTTTTCATTGATTCCCTTTGTATGGGTTACCTCTTCTGCAAAACTCCTCTTAATCCACTTGAAGGTTTTTGATGAAACTTTAGACAAAGGAAGAACACTATTTGTAGATGTGTAAAATGTCAAATAGGCTGAAAAGGGTGAATTTTATATTTGTCTGATTTAGACAGAGTGTTTTCATTGAAACCCTTGTGAAAAGTTTTTTTTTGAAGATTATATCATTGTGTCCACATTTGTACTTTGTCCGCACCTGTATTGTGTCCACACCAACTTAATTTTGTACTTACCATATCATTTCAGGGTTCAATGAGCGGGGGGTATCTTTTGCTGCCATTCGGCGACAGCTCTTGTTATTTTAGCGATCCCAGAAACCTCACGAATATAGCAAAAATTAGAACCTCACGAAAATTACCCACTATGAAAGTTTTTCATTAACAAATTAAAGGATATGGTATAAATGTACATGGGACAAAATCCCTATGAATATATGGTTAGGTTAAGCAAATGGTACACCATTCATTCATCATCCGGCAAAGTGACCAAAAAACAATTCAACATATAAACCACCACAGGGTAGTCATTGGATTGACTATATCAAAAAACTTCGGAAATGTCCAGCTTTCAACAATTTTCCCCAGATATCGCTAAAATCATAGAAATAATGCTAAAATATGCATTGAATAACAGTCAATCAATATGTGTTGTATAAAAGCTTGTTAAATTTTAATTAAATATGTTTTTGTTGTAGTACAACATAATAATGCATGTTGTACTTTTGATTTATGGAAAATAAGGGGAAAAAGGGACATCTGTCAGAACTTCTTTATGTGATTTTTCATTACAAATTCATAGGAATGTTTGTAATCTTGCTCTGTTCCTTTTCTTCTGTACATAAAATATGTGTTATTTTTTACAATAATTTAATGCCCTCACAGCACAAAGTCGTAAAACATGCAGACATATTGACACCTGGACTGAATGTTTTGCTCATGTCAACTCATTAGTTCAGTTGTCAATATCTTATTTTTGAACATCAATTATATTTTGTTGTTAAAAATGTAAATGAGTTTTACTCATTTTTGACTGCTGATTATAAATGATAGTTAATGTACAATATGAATTTTAACTTTAAATTTCAACACTTTGAAACAACAACTAAAAACAATTTCTTTGTTCATGAGGCTCTAATACCTATTTTTCTCTGAAATTTCAGTAAAAAAATTGAATCTACACAACCCAACAATCTAAAACTTAAACACAATAACCACCTGATTGGATGAATCAACTATGAACAACTACTGGTATATTATATATTTATTACAGTAATATACCAGTAGTGTACAGTTATTAGATTAAAAAAAGATTAGTAAGAATTTCTTAAAAATTTCATATACTGAATAAATTTTTGAATAATAAACATGAGCTTTCACTATTTTGTAATTTTAAATGAAGTTTGATCATAGGTACTAATGTTCTAGCACTAACTATTGCAAAAAAAAATAATTTTTCAGGCTGATCCTAACCAGCTAGAAGCAGAGTTGGCCAATGGACTTATCATGGGGCATGCCTACAGTGTAACTTCTGTTAAACTGGTAAGTAATCAGGCTTGAACTGAATAACAATGCTGCTGTAAATTGGCCATTTTTGAAATTGTGTCAGATCCAGTGTGGCCACCAACATGGGTATAGTAGTCCCTTAAGGTAGTTTGAGCCTAATAAAAATATCAGACAATTTTTAGTTCGCATCAACGAAGTTGAGGGGGACTATTGGAGTACCCTTGGCGTCTGCGTCCGCGTCTGCATTTGGGTATATATCTTGGTAACTATGCAGGATAGGATCATCAAACTTTGCATGCAGGTGCATCTTGGGCTATCTCACAGCCTCAAAGAAAATTAGGTCTCTCTGACCTATATTTTCCGCTTGAGTGGCTTGCATTTAAATTTACATCCAAGTTCATATCTCGGCAACTATACATAGTATGATCATCTAACTGTGCATGTGCATGCATCTCTGACAGTAAGTCAGCATCCAGGCAAAAATAGGTCACTTTGACCTACATTTTCCGCTTGACTGACTCACATTCAAGTTCACGTCCGAGTTCAGATCCGGTCACTGTACATGGTAGGTCAGCATCCAGGAAAAATTAGGTCACTTTGACCTACATTTTCCGCTTGACTTACTTACATTCAAGTTTACGTCCGAGTTCAGATCTCGGCCACTGTACATGGTAGGATCATCAAACCTTGCACATGCATGCATCTCTGATGGTAGGTCAGCATCCAGGCAAAATTGGGTCACTTTGAATTACATTTTCCGCTAAGTGACAAAATTAGGTCAATTAAACCTACATTTTACGCATAAATGACTTACATTAATGTATACATCCGAGTTCATAGCTCAGTAACAGTACATTGTTGGTTGAGGTAACCTTGCATATGCATGCAATTTTGATATCATCCAGGCAAAATTTTGTTTCTGAGACAACGTGCCATATTGAGGCGAACTTTGTCACTGTACATGGTAGGAAAATCTGACCTTGTACATGAAGGCATCTCTGAGGGTAGGTCAGCATCCAGCCAAAATTAGGTCTTTTGACCTACATATTCCACTTGAATGACTTGCATTCAAGTGTAAGTCTGAGTTCAAATCTCGGTCACCGTACATGGTATGATCATCTAACCTTGCACATTCATCTTTGATAGAAGGTCAACATCAAGGTTAAATTTTGTCACTTACCTTTATTTTCTGCTTGAGTGAATTAATTCAAGGTTAAGACTGAGGTCATATCTAAGTTAAAATACAGTCAAACTTTAATGACTCTTACACGCAAGAGACTAATGAAGACAATTACAGCCAGAGGGGTGTTTGAGGTATTTAGGTTTGCATATGTTTAAACTTGAATAAAAGGACTAGAAAAAGAGTTAGAGACATTCGTGATATTTGAGCTATTGCAGTTGGAGCAAGCAAAGTTCAACTATGTATAGTAGAATCATATTATTATGTTTATACATACATCTTTGATGGTAGATCAGCTTTCAAGGCAAAGTTAGGATACAGTGACAACATGCCATAACAAGAGGAACTTAGTAATCTTGATGAGCTGTGTTTTGTTTTAGGACCATTCTTGAACACATTAGTCATTAGATTTTCCCATCTCAATATTTTGACAGCAAGTTTGAACATAGAACAAGAAAAAAAAACAACAAAGCATAACAAAAAAAACAGCAAGGTTTTTTGGGCAGTTAATTAGAATATTTCATATTCATATATTCATGAGCTCCTGAAAAATTGTTGTTCACATGCATAATGTCTTTAAATTGTATTTGTTTTCCTCATTCAAGTGGAAACGAGTGCCTAATCGTACATTCCCTTTTTAGCTCACCTGGCTAAAGCCAGGGTGAGCTTTTGCCATCACTTGGCGTCCGTCGTCCGTCGTCCGTCGTCCGTCCGTCCGTCCGTCCGTCGTAAACTTTTCTTCAAAAATCTTCTCCTNTGAACTTAATATAATCTCAAATACAACTTGCATTTGAAGAATTTTTGGTAATAAGGTAAATGAATACTTGTTTGAATGGGTAAACCTATACATGATATTCTGTTAGATTGAAAAAAAAAAACAAACAATTTTTCTAAGTTGAACATGAGAGACGGTGACGCAGGTCCAGACATGTAATTGGTCTTGTTTTCAGTTAGGGGAGGGGACACCTCTAGTGCACCCCCTTTAATGAGTGCCTGTGCTCTACTCTTTTGTAATACGCTGGTAGCATGACATTTTGAAAGCACAGATTATCCATTTTCTAGTGACAAGTTTCTTGGGAATCGACCTGGGTGAAAACAAAAATTGTCAACAGAGTGAAAAATTGCTTACTGAGAAACCTATCTTAGCATGCTTAGCCCTACATAAGATGAGGACCTCTTGTATCAACTTATTATTTATTCCGAAGCTGTGTAAACCAAACACCTGTCTTGACCAAACAAAATCTTCAGTCCCAAAGATGTCCGTTAAATACAGGTCTAACTGTATATGAATTACATGTATTCATCAACTGCTAAATTGCTATTTACCAGGTACATGAATTATACATTGTATGGAAACAGTTATATTCCCTATAGATATTAGTTACCATTTTTAGCAGAAAGTTTGCTATTATAAAATCATTATGTAAAGTGAAATGTACCTATCATTTATTTATAGTGTGTGAAATAGTTTAGTTCAATATAAATGATTTCATGAGATGTATATACACATCAGTTATTTACAGGTACTATAACAAAAACGCCCTTCAAATTTTACTGAGGTTTTGGTTTTGTGGGGGTGTTGTCAGAAGGATGAATCAGTGAAAAATGTATCAAGTGGATTAATAAAAACATCTGAATATGAGTTTTGTATGATTGCAAATCATGATGAAGAGCAATATTATTAGCAGTATATACTAAGTATTGATTTGCAGCCAAGCAGTCTCAGGGCTGAGCTAATTATGAATATTAGCTATACTAATAGTACCATCATGTTAGATGACTCTCACAATTTTAAGTAGAAACAAATGTACAGCTGACAGCAAAATTATTAATGCTGATTTTCCTATTGTATAATTTTAAAGACAGAAAATTTGTTTTTCTCCACTGCAATTAAAGTCACAGAAGCTTTTAATGGTAGATGTAGCTATATAATATATAGGTCCATAATCATTTTGTTCAGTTGCATCAGTTTGGGTACAACTGAAATTTGGTTAATGGCTCCAACTGATCTTAGTCATGCATGAACAATCATGTAAAGTTTTCTGTAACTAGAACTCCTATCAACTATATGATAAGGTGTATTATTTTATTTGTACTTTTGTTTCTATGTATAGTTTAGAAATGTATCTACTCAATAAAACATCATATTGCACAGTTGATCATGATAAATCATCATATTGCACACTAACTTTGACGTTTACAAGCCACGCCCCTTGAACATCCACAATATATATATACCACATACACCCCATTTGTTTGTCATCAGTGACTTAAGCAATGTCAATCTGGTGGAAGTGCCATAATTGTATTGAATTTCAAACATGAGTTAAGGATACCCCAACTTTTTTTTTTAAATCTAAGTAATTCAAAAACAAAAGATGACTTAAGTACTATATATATATATAGTACCTTTTTATACCCCCCGCAAACGAAGTTTGGGGGGTTATAGGAATCACCATGTCTGTCTGTCCGTGTTTCCGTCCGTCCCCTTTCGTGTCCGGAGCAGAACGTTTGTACTGTAGCACCTAGGATTATCAAACTTGGTGTGTGGATACATCATGGGAAGACGATGTGTCACGTACCAAATTTAGGTCACTGTGACCTTGACTTTGACCTTTGACTTTTATGATAGTAAAACCATGTGCATTTCGTGTCTGGAGCAGAACGTTTGTACCATGTGCATTTCGTGTCCGGAGCAGAACTTTTATACCATAGCACCTAGGATTATCAAAGTTGGTGTGTTGATGCATCATGGGAAGACGATGTGTCACATACCAAATTTAGGTCACTGTGACCTTGACTTCGACCTTTGACCTTTATGATAGTAAAACCATGTGCATTACGTGTCCGGAGCAGAACTTTTGTACAGTAGCACCTAGGATTATCAAACTGGGTGTGTGGATGCATCATGGCAAGACGATGTATCGCGTACCAAATTTAGGTCACTTTGACCTTGACTTTGACCTTTGACCTTTATGATAGTAAAACTGTCCGGAGCAGAACTTTTGTACTGTAGCACCCAGGATTTTCAACTTGGTGTGTGGATGCATCATGGGAAGACAATGTGTCGCGTACCAAATTTAGGTCACTGAGACCTTGACTTTGACCTTTGACCTTTATGATAATAAAACCGTGGCTGGAGCTGAACTATTGTACCGTAGCACCTAGGATTATCAAACTTGGTGTGTGGATGCATTATGGGAAGACGATGTGTCGCGTACCAAATTTAGGTCACTGTGACCTTTGACTTTTATGATAGTAAAACTGTGTCTGGAGCAGAACTTTTGTACCGTAGCGCCTAGGATTATCAAACTTGGTGTGTGGATGCATCATGGGAAGACCTTGTGTCGCGTACCAAATTTAGGTCACCGTGACCTTGACTTTGACCTTTGACCTTTATGATAATAAAACCGTGTCTGGAGCAGAACTATTGTACCGTAGCACCTAGGATTATCAAACTTGGTGTGTGGATGCATCATGGGAAGACGATGTGACGTGTACCAAATTTAGGTCACTGTGACCTTGACTTTGACCTTTGACCTTAATGATAGTAAATCCTCGCACATTTTGTGCTAAAAGCTTGGTTAAATCAGCTTTGTATCCACCGAATTATATATTATGTAATGTATTATCCTTTAAATGAAGTACCAGATATGAACTGATTGGAATAAAACCTGTAATTTCAGTCCTGACAGGCTTTATTTCTGTTAGATTTACTTTCCAATTACCATGTGGCTGAAGGTCAAATTTCAAAATGACATGCCATGGTACTCAAATGCAGTTGCGGGGGGTATTAGTCTGGCTTTGCCGACAGCTCTAGTTTCCATTAAATATGAATTCAGTGTCATAAGCAGATATGGCCCCATTTAAGTGTACTTTACATTGTGACTTGTATTTTGTCATGTTTATGACATTAGGAACAGACTAGGGTAATATCTGTAGTAAATATACATGTATATAAAGTATCGTGCAGATTATTTGGCGAATATGTATAGTTAAGATTATGGTCTTTAATTTGGTCATTACATTGAATTTAAGATGATGAACAAAAGCAAATGATCTTTTGCAGTGGTTCATGCCACAGGATTTTTCTTCTTTAGAAATTTTCACCATACTAGTAGCTCTACATTTTGTTCTTTATATTTCAGGTGACTGCTGGTTATTGGCTGCAATTGCTTCACTTACATGCAACCCAACCCTCCTTAACAAAGTAATTTGTCCTGAACAAAACTTCACTGATGAATACTGTGGAATGTTTAAATTCAATATCTGGCATGAAGGTGAATGGAGAGAGGTTGTTGTGGACGACAGACTTCCAACATATGCAAATCAGTTGGTTTTTATGCACTCTGCCGACAAAGGTGAATTTTGGAGTGCCTTGCTGGAAAAGGCATATGCCAAGTAAGTTTTGACCTAGCTGGCATGTAACAGTGTTTGATACGGAACTACAATATAATTGGATTTGGGGATATAGTACAGAAATCCATCAACAAAACTGATATTTTACTAGTTTCTCTCCTGTGTGGGAATAAAATTGTCAAACATTTTGCACCACAAAAAAGGGGATGGGGACTGGGGAGGGTACCTTAAGGACCTTGTGGTGAAAATGAAAACTGAAATACATGTAT
Organism: Modiolus philippinarum; assembly: GCA_002080025.1. Classification (NCBI taxonomy): domain Eukaryota; kingdom Metazoa; phylum Mollusca; class Bivalvia; order Mytilida; family Modiolidae; genus Modiolus; species Modiolus philippinarum. Next base: position 87,902 of record MJUU01046003.1, on the reverse strand, counting down.
GAGAAGGGATGGTACTAAAAGGCTATTATTAATCATGAAGAAGATCCTCCGTTGGTGGAAAAATAGCCATATTATTGCCTGAAATTTCTGAGGGCTCATATTCTGTATACTCAGAATTATTTATTATTGATGTTGTACCAATTTTTGTGATTTCAGTTGGCATATTTCGACCACATATTTAAGTATCCTATCTGTATATTACACCTAAACATGGTTATGTTTATATTGAGATTCAACAAAACCTTGAATTCAAGTTTCCTCGAAACATCAAATTATCCTTAAACCATGAAAACATTTATACTCACAAAAATAAATGAATTTACGGTATTTTGTATAATTAAACTTATTTTACTGATCAGGTTGGACAGAGCTTTACCCAAACTGATAGGTTGTTAGATAAAGTAGTAGTAATTATTAAAGTTTTCACAAACCCCATATACTGTTATGCCTTTTTCACTAATAGAGCAAATAATTCATAAAAAGTGAATGTGTTTATTCATTATTTAACCATATGATTTTAAAATATCCCCAACTCGTATTTCGCTAATGTATTTATTGTGTATATATTTCAGATTACATGGGTCTTATGAATCTCTGAAGGGAGGCAGTACATGTGAAGCTATGGAAGATTTTACAGGGGGTGTTACAGAGATGTTTGATCTGAGGAAAGCTCCAAAGGATCTTCTCACCATTATGATGAAGGCTCATGAGCGAGGCTCACTTATGGGTTGTTCTATTGATGTAAGATATTAACGGCCATTACAACATGGAAGGAATCTCTGACATCTTTGTTTTAGTATTTTAGCTGAGATGTTGGAGAGTGAATTTTACTACAATTATTTTTATTTGCTGAAAAGGGTAGGGATAAATAGAATGAGTATGGTTTAGGTAACATTTTTTGTCCACAGGTAGCTTGTTCTGAACTTTTCAGCATCACATGTTTCAGATGACTTTGATCTTGTCTTCAAGGTTCTGAGTTAATAAAGAATTGTGACATACCGTATAGCAGGTAATTTTCGCAGTTGCTATATTTTGGGATTCATTCCCTGAAGAGGGGTGTTAAATTTTAGCATTCATCAATTTTCACAAATCGAAAATTGTGTAAGGGAAAGACGTGTATAAAGATATACTGACTTTGATTTTGCAAGTTTTTGTTTTAGCAATTTCAGAAACCTAGGGAATATAGCAAATTTAGAACCTCGTGAAAATCACCCGCTATAGGATAGTTAGACATTTTTAAACCTTTCATCAACAAAATAAAGGATATGGTATTAATGTACATGGGACAAAATACCTATGAATATATGGTTAGGTTAAGCAAATGGAACACCATTCATTCATCACCTGACAGAGTGACCAAAAAACAATACAACATACAAACCCCCGCAGGGTAGTCAATGTATTGTATCCAGAAACCTCAGAAATGTCTAGCTTTCAACAATTTTCCCCAAAATCACTAAAATCATGAAAATAATCATGCTAAAATATGCATTTGATAACAATCAATCAATAAATGTTGTATAAAAGCTTGTTAAATTTTAATTAAACATGTATTTGTTGTAGTACAACATAATAATGCATGTTGCACTTTTAATATATGGAAAACACAGGAAAAACAGACATCTGTCAAATTTTTCATTACAAATTCATAGGAATTTTTGTAATCCTACATAAAATACTGTGAAAGTACTCACTTTTATTTGTGGGTTTCAATTTTTGTGGTTTTGCAAAAATTAATTGCTTGTTGTTGAAAGCATTTCCATTAGATGTTATGTGACATTTGATATTCTGTTTGGTTTTAGATTTCATGGTCTCAGTCAAACATGAAATCCATGAAAATTGGAAATCCACAAATAATAGTACTTTCACAGTATGTAGTCTACAGATATCAGGTTGGAAAAAAAAAAGAGTTGTAATCATAAAAAAATTTCATGCACCGAGTAAAAAATAAACATAGTGCTCAATTTTTTGTTATTTTGAATATAGGTTGATCATGGTTAACAATGTTCAATCACTAACTACTGTAAAAAATTAATTTTGCAGGCTGATCCTAATCAGTTAGAAGCAGAATTGGCCAATGGACTTATCATGGGGCATGCCTATAGTGTAACTTCTGTTAAACTGGTAAGTAATAAGGCTTGAACTCGGCATGCCTACAGTGTAACTTTTGTGAAACTGGTAAACTTGAACTGAATAACAATGCTTCATATATTGGCCTTTTTGAAAATTGTTTCAAATCCAATATTGACACCAACATCGAGATTTTGTTAAAAACTTGAAATTTATTACACTTGCACAATTCATATCTAGGGCACTGTAAAGTAGGATCATCTAACCTTGCACATGCTTGCATCTCTGAGGGTAGGTCGGCATCCAGGCAAAATTAGGTCTTTTGACCTACATATTCCACTTGAATGACTTGCATTCAAGTTCATGTCTTGAGTTCAAATCTCAGTCACTGTACATGGTATGATCATCTAACCTTGCACATTCATCTTTGATAGAAGATCAGCATCCATATTAAGTTTTGTCACTTACCTTTATTTTCTGCAAGAGTGAATTAATTCAAGGTTTGATAACTCTTACACTCAATAGACTAATGAAGACAGTTACAGCCAGAGGGGTGTTCGAGGTATTTAGGTGGGCCTATGTTTAAACTTGAACAAAAAGACTAGAAAAAGAGTTAGAGGCATTCATGATATTTGAGATATTATTGCAGTTTTAGCAAGCAAAGTTCTATTATATATGTATAGTAGAATCATATTGTCATGTTTATACATCCATCTTTGATGGTAGATCAGCTTTCAAGGCAAAGTTAGGATACAGTGACCACATGCCATAACAAGAGGAACTTAGTAATCTTGATGAGCTATGTTTTGTTTTAGGACCAAACTTGAACACATTAGTCATTAGATTTTCCCATCTCAATATTTTGACAGCAAGTTTGAACATAGAACAAGAAAAAACAAAAAACAAAACAAAACAAAAAAAACAAAAAAAAAGCAAGGTGTTTTTGGGCGGTTAATTAGAATTTTTCATATTCATGAGCTCCTGAAAAATTGTTGTTCACATGCATAATGTCTTTAAATTGTATTTGTTTTCCTCATTCAAGTGGAAACGAGTGCCTAATCGTACATTCCCTTTTCTAAGCTTCATACAACTGAAGATCATGATGCTGAACTTTCGAGTCTATTGTTTATCACAGAGAGTGTTCTTTTATTACACAGAAATCAAGACATCCATTCAACAGAAGGGAACACTTTTCAGTGAGCAGAGCAGAAAAAGATTTTAAATCTACTTTGTTAGTGCTCCTGCTGTGTGAATTGTTTTTTGTGCCTCACCAACGAACGTGGGCATATAGTGTTACCCTTGTCTGTCCTTCCACCTGTCCATCCGTAGGTTTGTACGTCCGATTAGGTTTTGCATTAATTACAGTAAGCCAGTAGCTAGATCTTTGATAGTACTACCTAGTTTACTAGGTAGTTTAACTCTGACCTACATTTCATGCTTGAGTGTCTCTTGCAAAGTTTTGCATTTCTCAACAACTACTCATAATAAGACAATGATGCTTCATTAAATTCAATGCCTTGATGAGTACTACCAAAATAAATGACAATTAAGTGGCTTTGACCTACCTTTTATGCTTCAGTGACATTAATGAATTTTTGAGTTAAAATCCATTTCTCAAAAAAATTGCACACTATAAGACAATGATGTTTCGTTACTACTTGAATTAATGAAAATTAAGTGGCTTTGACCTACATTTCATGCTTCAGTGACTTTGGTTAAGTTTTGCCTTTATGTCTTTTCTCAATGAATAAGTATGGTATCATCATGATATTTTCCTGTAGTGCAACAAAATTCATAGATAGTTTTAAAACCTGACCTGACCTATATTTTATACTGCAGCAACTTTATTTGGGATATTTTGGTACATGTATCAGAAAATCATTTGTAATATTAATTACGCAATCACCTGCAAAAGTCCATCCCAATTCCATCAAAATTCATTGACAGTGGACTAATTTTTAGCTCATTTGCCTGAGGTTATCTGTTTCTATAAATTTATTGTCTGTGCATCTGTCTCTTATAAACACATTCTCTAGTTTGTCAATCAAAACCTAGTAAAGAGTTGTCACATTACATGAAGCATTTTATGTTGCACTTTAAATTAAATTTATAGTTTGAATAGGTTTAGAGCAAATTAATTTTTTATTTCACTAAAAACTATTATGTATGTAGTAACTACATGCATTTCCCTTGTCAGTTTTCAAACCTGATAGCAGAAAGTTAATATTTTTTATACATTTTATGATGATTTACTGATATGGTATTTATTCATAACAATGTAGGTTGATCTTAAAATAAAGGTATGTTTTATGGGGTAATAAGACTTACCTTCCTAATTCTCCTTTCCACATTTCTTCTTAATTGTCGCAAGGCATGTATTTTGACATAAGGGTTCATCCAAAACTATACCCTTAGAAAATTTTGTAAATATTTCAGGCCCTACCCTTTGTCCATAAATGTTGTTGTTGATAATTACAGAACAAATTTGTTGCATGTCATTAGACAAAATTATAATCCTAACAAAATTTTTACATCTTAAAAAAATTGATTCTTGTTATCAGCTAAATACAAGATCCAGTAACCAAGCACATTGCATGTTTGGGATTTCAAATCTCATTTATTTAAACAAAAAATTATAACTTATTGATACACCATGTTGGATTAAGTTTTGAGACTTTAAACACTTATAATTTGGTTCGTCTTTCATGGATACATTTAATAAACAACATTTGAAAGACCAAATTTTCCATTTTCATGTGCAGCACTGTAGATAGCATTAAATAATTTTAGCATTTTAAACATTTGAAAGAACTGGGTTAACATCACTCTTTGACCTCGATCTTTGTGTATTCTAAAAAAAAAATGTTATATTTTATGCATATTAGGTTTAGATATGAAGTCAATGATTGTACGTGCATGTATGTAATTAAACTTGAGCATAAACATGTACATGTATTTGGAATTGATTTATTTTGATTAGGTGGATATTGATACAGGTAGAAGACAGGGCAAGATACCAATGGTACGTTGCCGAAACCCCTGGGGTAACGAGAGTGAATGGAAAGGAGCTTTCAGTGACGAGTAAGTAAGATGGAGAAATAGGAAATATAATCACCCATTTATTCCTCATATAACTATTCATAGGAATCCATGTGGTGATGAGAGAAGTGAGAAAGAAAACAATTTGATATATAACTTTTAATTATTCATAAAATAACAAGACACAGAAATTGCAGAAATTTTATACCCCGCCACACCTAGTTGCGAGGTATTATGTGAAACCCTCAGTAATGTGTCTGTCTGTCTGTCTGTCTATCTTTCCGTCCCTCGAAGGTGTCTGATTGATAACTTGTGAATGAATTAACATACAGTCTTCAAACTTGGTATGTAACATGTTTGATGAACCATAAAACTCGGGTCAAGTTCGAATGTGGCCTCATAGGTCCTAGTGCTCTTGAGTTATGCCCCTAGATTACTTAGAAATTTTGTTCAACGTGGCCGTGTATCATGTAATGCACCATTACTATTTTTGGCAACTTATGTCTCTTCAGTGCAGATAAATAAAAACATTTTGAAGTCGTAGATACCAAATATGAAAAAGAAAAGAAATGGGGTAAATGTCAAGGAGACAACATCCCATATCCAGGTTAAAACGACCCAAAAATATGTTTAAAAATAGAAAAAATACTCAAGTTTTTGAGATCCAACTATTCATTATATTGAATACAGACCAGGGATCTGGAAATGCCACTTTTTAGCTCGCCTGTCAATAGGCAATGTGAGCTTTTGCCATCACTTGTTGTCTGTTGTCTGTGTCGATTAAACTTTTCATTCAAAGATCTCTAAAACTGCTGGGTCAATTCAAACCAAACATTGGTGCAAATAGTCCTTGGGTGATCCCCATTATAAATGGGTCCATCAAGTCCACACCTCATCCAAGATAGACTGTATAAACATATGAAAAAACTTCTCTTCTGAAACTGTTTTGCCAATTAGAACAAAATTAGGTCACATAAGTTGGCCCATTGAAAAATAAGTGTGGCAAGTCCACATCACAACCAAGATGGCTGCCACCAGGGAACATAATTTAACATCTGGTCCTATGGGAAAGCATTCAAAAAGATCTTTTAAACAACAAAGCCATTTGGATCCAAAATTGGTCACAATGGTCCTTATGTAGTCTCGATTGAAAATATGTCCTGCAAGTATGCATCTCATCCAAGGTGGCTGCCAGCCATTAAATTAATTTGACATTGGACCCTTTGGGAAAACATTTTCAAAGACCTTCTCTTCTGAAATTACATGGCCAGTCGGAACTTCAATTTGGTCACAATAGTCCTTAGTAGGCCCTCATAAAATGTATCAGGCAAGTCCACATCACATCTAAGATGGTTGCCAGCAGGAGAATTAGTTTAACATTGAACCTTTTGGGAATTCTCTGAAATGGAATCAAACTTGGACTCAATAGTTCTTTGTTGTCTTCCTTTAGAGAAAATGTGTCAAGCATATCCACATGACAGCCAAGGTGGCCACCAGTGTGGAAATAAGTTTGACATTGACCATATGGGAAAACAAATTCAAAGATCTTTTCCTCTGAAACTACATAGACAGTTTGAATCAAAGTTGGTCAAAATGGTCTTTTGTTGACCCTGTTTTAAAAATGTGTTTGGCAAGTCCACTTGGCACCCAAAATGGATGAAAATAGGCAACAAAGTTTAACATTTGGCCTGTTGGGAAGCATTCCACAATATTCTCCTCTGAAACAAATGCTGAAAGTCTAAAACAATATTCAAGATAGGATTGGAACAATTTCACCCTCATCAGATGATTTCCACTCTGGAAAATTGTCCAAAACTAATGCGTCTTGACTGTGGCCCACAAAAAGATATGAGCAATGATAGCCAAACAAATATGCAGAGCACAAAATGTGTATTCTGAGAAGCATATGCTTGTTAAGATTACATTTGCATGAATCTTTGTTTTTAAATTGTTGAAATTGACGTTCATTCCATCTATTGAAACGCTGAATATTGTTTATATTTCTACAGCTCAATGAAGTGGGATATGATTACTGAAGAATCCAAAAGAGCTATTGGACTAACAAAGGATGATGATGGTGAATTCTGGTATGTAATATTTCTCTAATTCTAATGCTGGTCTGGTCAATACTTGCTCGTTGGAGAACAAAATGATCTTAAACAAGTGAGAATCAGTGATCTTGCAGTTTCATTGGCTATTGAAAAAGTCAGGAACTTACATGTATATTCAATTAGCAAAATATACCTGAAATGAATATATTTTGAGAATATATCAATATAACAGGTATTTATCTATCACATATATAGTTCATTGATTTTAAATTGTCCATGAACACTTTGCTTGGTGGATGTCAATGTCATTCTCCAGAGGAATGGTGTTTTCTTGAAAAAGTAAATTTCAGTTTTCATTATGTGCTTATGCAAGAATGTTGAAATTGAGAGTGAAGAAATATATTCAAAATTAGTTAATGGAGAATATTGTTCTCCCAGAAAATTTATTTAAGCCTTGAAAAATATAAAAATCAGTGGAAAATCTCTAAGTGAAGTTTATTCAAAGTGCTTTGGAATTTTAAAATTTATTTAAATGTTTTGTTTTTTATTGCAGGATGTCTTTCGCTGACTGGCAGCAAAATTTCCAGAAATTAGAGATCTGTAATCTTGGTCCAGACAGTTTAGATGATGATGAATTAGTTAGAATCGGAAAGAAAAGATGGGAAGCTAATTCTGAAGTTGGAGAATGGATACCACATGTCAATGCTGGTGGATGTAGAAATTATCTGAGTACGTTGCATGTTGACAATTAGGTTGATGATTTCAAACAAAAAAAAAGGTTTTCAGCATTTAGTTAATTATGTAGGCAGACAAATACCAAAAGACAGAAAAGGGAAATGATATACATTTATAATCAAAAATCCTTAAACATTTCAATTTATATGTAATATTGATAGTGACATGACAAACAAAAAAAAAGAAAAATATTAAAAAACAAAACAAAACGAAAAACAAGCAAAAAATTAGCATGAATGATACAAACCTGAAATACTAGCAGTGTGAACCCTACAAAAAACTGGATGTATAATCAGGTGTTTGGATGAGTAAGCATGACCTGTTCTATCTTAATATGATGTGTTACTTTAATGACAATACTGAAAGTAATTATGTGGTTATTACATGTCTTTAAATGTTGGTAATGAATAATGAAGTTTTTTGCTATACTGTGGAAGAACTTCTACTAGTGGACCTCAGTTTTTGATGATTTTTTTAAAATATCACTATTCTGTGTATTCTTAAATTTGGGTTTTGAATTCTATGCATTGAACAAACTGTAGGGAAAAATATGTTCTGTTGGAAACTGAATTTGTGGTTTTACCGAACAATATGAAATCCATGAAAATTGTAATCCCATGAACAAAAGTACTTTTACTGTAATTGAAAACTGTTAAGATTTAAGAATATATTTCATATACAGTGGAACTAAGATGGCTGGTAAATAGCCTTGGTTAAAATGAACCTATCAACCTTTAATTCTGTTGAAGTTCCTACAATGCATGAAGACATATATACCAAATGACTAAATACAAAAATCTTTAACGTATGATATTACTCGAATTATTGAACAGGTTGGGTGTAGCTTAATTTTTTCTGTCATGTAGGTACTTTTAAAATGAAAAATCCTGATATAATTGACCCGTGACCAGTCAGGTCAATTAAATAGAATAATATAAAGTATACAGTGAAACCAATTTTGACAAGTGTTTGATTTACACAGGCTGAGAGTAAAGAGATATTCAATCAAGAAGAATATACAGTATGTTTGAGTTAGACAGGTTTACAGTATAGTCAGGGATTGATTTACACTGGTTTCACTGTATCATTTTATATGTCATTTATGTTGTTTAGTGTTTGGTTTGGATATGTTTTGTTAATTTTACAGATACATTTTGGACAAACCCACAATACAGAGTCACACTTACTGACCCCGATGATGATGAAGATGACCTTTGTACTATATTGATTGGATGTTTACAGAAAGATAGAAGAAAGAAGAGAAAAGAAGGACTTGACATGTTAACTATTGGTTATGTTATCTACAAGGTATCGGTCAGAGTTAAAGTCAAATTTGGATGTTTCTAACACTCAAAGGCACTGAAGAAAACAGTTTGAGCCAGAGAGTTTTAGGGTTATCTTGGTTAAATTACGTTGAAATATCTGTGAATAGGCTATCATAAGTGTTGAGATATCCATGGTATTCAAGCCATGACAGTTTGAGCCTGTATAATGTACAACTGGCTCAAGTTGGAAATAAGTAACAAATCGCATAGAACCTGTAATTGAGAATCACTTTAGCTACAGCTGAAAAAGTCTGAAACATAATGTATTGAACTTACAGCTTAAACACTGTGAAAAAATAGCATATAACTAACAACTGAGAAATTCTTGAACAAATTGCATATAACCTACTACTGAGAAACCTTGGAACAAATTGAATAGAACCTTAAAATAAAAATTCTTGAACAAACTTCATTGAACTTACAACTTGGAAACCCTTGATCACATTGCTAAAAAAAATCCTACAGTTAATTGCTTTAGATATTTTCAACTCAGATGCATGTACTATGTATGTAACAAAATGCAAAAACAACCTACAACTGTGATTAAAAACAAAACAAATCAAAACCACACAACAATTAATACTCTTGAATAAAAGGCTTGAAAAAAGCAACACGCATATCTGAGAACAAACTGCCAAAAACTTCTACTCAGATAATAGACCCTTTCACGATAACTGCGTTCCTGGGATTTTGAGTGGAAAATAAAAACAGTTCCAGCAAAAATTACGTCGTAGGACAATTAATCAAGATTTCATATATATTATGACGTTGCATTTTACCCACTCAAAGGCTTATGAACGCATGTGCAAAATTCAGAACCCCAGTTATTGTGAAAGGGTCTATTGTGAAAGAGTATTATAAGTGAGTATTTTCATGGATACCTTATCTTACCTCTAAAGGTAAATAATGGAATAACTGTAAAATTGAATACATTTATTTTTAAAAAATGTACTTTAAGCCAGACTTTTAATGTGCCTCATAGATAATGCAAAAATTTCATTCAACGAAAAGAAAATCAAACAGTCTTGATTGATTGATTGCGTGAATATTGTTTAACGTTTAATTGATATTTAATATTGTTTAATGTTTAATGAGCGAAATTTACAACCGTTGACATGTTCAACACGGTGGGTGTCTTATAAGAAGCAGGAGATGCTTACTCTACCGGTACACCTGATCTCGCCCATGGTTTTTATTGGGTCCGTGTTGTTCAGCTGTATGTGTCTTCATTTTTAGCTCACCTGGCCTAAAAGGCCATGTGAGCTTTTGCCATCACTATGCGTCCGTCGTCCGTCGTCCGTCGTCCGTCCGTCTGTCTGTCTGTCTGTCAACAATTTCAAAAATCTTCTCCTCTGAAACCACTGGGCCAAATGTAACCAAACTTGGCCTGAATCATCACCAGAGTATGGCTTCTCAAAATTGTGTTCGATTAGGCGATAGGTCAAACAACATGGCCGCCGTTGCTAAAAATAGAACATAGGGGTAAATTGCAGTTTTTGGCCAATAACTCGAAAACCGTTACAAATATCAAAAATCTGACACGGAGTAAAAATGATCAGCATGATGAGATCTACCCAGTGTGCGAATTTGAAGTAAATCTGAAAACCCATCTCGGAGTTATAGCCCTTTTTCCGTTAAATTTTCAAAATTTTTGCATTTTTTATTTTTTATTTCAAAAAGTGTAACAGATAGAGGTCAAGTGTAAATTGCAGAAATGTTCAGCATATCAAGATCTACCCACCCTGAAATTTTGAAGAAAATCCATAAACCGTTGTAGGAGTTATTGCCCTTTTTTCACCGAATTTTTTAAATTTTCGT
>MJUU01046003.1:52848-75175 GCA_002080025.1 Modiolus philippinarum | reverse complement strand
AAAAAAGAGATTAGGCCACATAAAATTAATTAATAGATTCTCATCCCCACCCGCCCCATTTTTTCTAAGCTCAATTTTTTTTTTTTTTCAATTATTTAGAAATTTTCTTTAAATACCTATCAATTTTAGTGAAAATCAGTAAAAAATATAAAATAAAACCCTCCCACCCACCCCAGGTTTTTTGTTACAGGTGGATGAGAATCTACAAATTAACTTGAATGGGCCTTTTACAAATTTTATTTATAGAATTTGAACACACAAAAAAATTACCTATAGACCTCTATTTTTATAGAATGAATTTACACCCATACTGTGTGCGTAAATGGAAAATATCGTAATATTTGATCCAAACACACTATATGTTGACATTGACACAGTATCGATTTTCACTTGCTTAATTGAATATTGAGTAGTCAAAGGGAGATAATCATCAATTAATTTGTAAATTATTTTTTGCATAGTGAAATTGATGAGGAGACAGCAATCAATGAAGATCAGGTANGGGCCTTTTACAAATTTTATTTATAGAATTTGAACACACAAAAAAAATTACCTATAGACCTCTATTTACACCCATACTCTGTGTGTAAATGGAAAATATCGTAATATTTGATCCAAACACACTATATGTTGACATTTTTCACTTGCTTAATTGAATATTGAGTAGTCAAAGGGAGATAATCATCAATTAATTTGTAAATTATTTTTTGCATAGTGAAATTGATGAGGAGACAGCAATCAATGAAGATCAGGTAAAATGTTACTTAATGATTTATTACCTATATATACATCACACCTATCCTACGTAGAGTAGTATCCCATGTACAGGCTATAGTATACACATACTCTTTAGATATATTTTTATCTTTGTACATTTCATAGTTTAGTAACAGTAATGCAGGTTGATTATTTCCTGTTACTTCTAAATGGAAGCTTTTATCCATTTGTAAGATTTTTTTCTGCTAATTGTGATGGCTTTTGAAAGTATAGATTAATCGAACATTGATGTCAAAATTATCTTAAAATTTTATTTGGTAGGGTTAATTTTGAAGAATTTGTTAACTTTATTGGATATTTAAATCAAATTGATGGTTTTTTAAAAAAATTTGATTGAAAAGGGAAAACTTACTATTATAGTTATATGGGCAAAACATTTTATGTTTCCATATCAGAAAATTATTGCAATAAAAAACAAGAATTGCAGTTTCCTGTTTATTACAAACCATTTGCATTTTAATGGAAATTTTTCTTATCCCTATCAACATTATGTGCTAAATTTACAAATTTTTGTGATGGCTAATTAAAAGGTTTTGACAAAAACTAGCCCTAGCACTAAACTTGAATTCAGTACAGCATTTTCAAAACTGCCTTTTTCTGTTTTTTATCAAAAACTTGGTTGACATCTCTGTTATCACAGCATCCTAGAGATACAGACAATATCTTTTTCAAGGAATAAAGCCAATTTTTCCAGTAACCAAAGTACCGTATTATGCCCAGGGGGAGTTGCAATTTTATATTTAGGTAGTGTTTATTAAGATGGGCTAAATTACAGTAAAATCACACAATTAATATTACAAACAAAGAATAAGCAACTTTAATATGACAAAGAATATAAATGTGATATTAAAGCCACATTGCTGGAAGAATCCATTCAGTAAAAAAAATTGTTCCATTAATTTGAATATCATGACAAAGAAAGTGTACTTTAAGTTCTTGGTTACAGGTATTGAAATAAGCTTGTGCCCAGAAAATGATGGGGGCCATTTTTAGGGAGGGAGCATTTATTAGGTATAATACGGTTTCATAATCACTCTTATACTTAGTAATAAAAATCTGTATTTCGTATAACCTTACCAATCGTCCACACACTTAAGATTTTTGGGGGGAAGGGGAGATTAATTTGAACAAGCATTATTTAAATCTGATTGTGTCTTTTATATAAACCAGCCAAAGACTTTTGAAAAAAATATCACCAGTATTTTTTAATGTGAGCATTCTAAAGATTACAGACTAAATATATGTAGCTTTGTCACGCAGGATCTTTTATGCTATAATGTGATACTACCAGGGACCAATCAAATGTTACCACAAGGATCAACGAGTGTAAGTCTGGAGCTTTTTTTGCCCGTCTTTCTCGGCCTTAAACTGATGATTGAACATTTTTCGCTGCAGTGAATTTTTTAACATTGAACTCTTTTCAGATTCTATGACAGCACGTTCTTATGCATGGGTAATAATACTGTTTTGAGTGAAAGATTTTTCATGCTTTTTGTAATGTCTCTAGCATTTTACTGTGTGGCAGTGTGTCACAATTTTTTTTACCAATTTACAGTTACAGAATTAATGGAAAAGCTTTTGCAATATTTGTTATTTGATATTTCTAAAAGAGTAAAATCATCAGCTTTGATTACTTACACCTATCTAGATAAAAGAACAATTTACTTATTAAACATTATCTTTTTCTTTCTGTAAACTTTAAAATGTATATTTAAAAAAAAAAGAAAGTTATATGATTTCACAGCCAAATTAAAATATTAATGTGATGTATTCTGGCTGTCAAACAAAGAATTTATTGAAAAGTGTTAAAAATATAGTCCAGAATCCTTCCATGATTTTTTTAGTTGGGGAGGGGGGGAGAAATTATGTTAACTTACAAAGATTTAATGAACACTCGGCAATAGTTTACGAAAATGAAAATAATCTAAAACAATTAGATTAAAATCTTGTAAAATCTTTTCGCCTCAAGTACAGCTACAGTGAATATGGGATTCTTTCTTCAGAAAAGTGACAACTCCCTCTCTAACAGGATTCCATATGTGTTAGAAAAGCCTGCCTTGTGAATCTATTTTGACAAGAGCTGTCTTATTGGGGAAGTTTCTTATATGTAAATATAACAGTCACACTTCCTTTGCAAAATTGGGTGAAAAAAAAAGAAAAATATGGATTGAACATGAAATTTTGTACAAGTTTTGATGAAAATCTTCCAAGATTTTATGTCTAAAGGATTATAAAATTTGGACTGAGATGTGAATTTTTGCCTCGAAATCTTTGCTAAAGATTAATCATGATTTCTTTGAAAATTCCCATTTCTTGAAAAAATCTTTTGGAATTTTAAATTGGAAGACAATGTTGCCAAAATTGGACACATTTGATACATAGTATGCACATTTGCACCTGAAATATGAAGCAAAAATAAAAGATAACCAAGCTCTGAGTTCATTTATTTTTAAGCCAAAAGAATTAAAATTAAACTCCCAAAAACAAAACTTTGATAGATATTTAATGTGAAGCACCCATCATTTTGTTCACTGTACCAGGGAAGCGATTGTCTCAAAGTTACTTCTGCCTTGTACACATTGGTGAAAGGGTTACTGTTTTGAGTAGAGAATGTTTTGATATGTCCCAGAGAGTGTTAGGCTGTAGAATTTAATGCTTGGTGTGAAAAATGTATAACATGCTTTTTGAAATTGATTTATCTCTCTGTATTGTCAAACACTTACCATAGTAAAAAACTCATACTCATCTTTTGGTGATCAGAGATGAAGCTCAAAAATAAAATTGTTGTCAATAGTTTGATGTAATGGAACTATGTAGTAGTTCGACTGACAAACAAGAATTCATGGATGCGCCAAATAAAATTCATAAACTCGAAAAAAAGACAACTTGAAAATTTTCTGGTAACACTAAGTCTCAACAGTAAGGATATAGATAAGGAGAAGGAAAAAAAAATATAGATTTAAAAAAAAAAACTCGTATGTCTCAACAGCAAGGATGAGGATTATGGAAAGAGAAATCTTTACAACTGTCTTTGTACTTAGGATTTACATCATTTTACTTCCCCTCTTTCTTTTCATTCAGTAAGCACAATAATGTTAAAATGATTATAATATTTTATGGCAGAAACTGCTTAGTTATTTAGTAGTTAAATGTTCAAATCTATTTGGCTTTTTATTGCTTACTATTGATTTTCTGCTTTAAAGTTATCCATGTTGACAAATACTCCACCACAGACATAATGTCACCCCAAACTAGCAAATATTTTTCATGCAACTGCCACGCATGAATTAACATGTCAGTTATTGTATTCTGTGATTTAGATTTATACAGTGGTTCCTCTTTCTAATGGCCCTCATTTGATTCCTTCGATATCTGTTTTCTATTGAATAATGAATAAGTCTGAGAACATGAAAAGTTAGTCATATGTTTTTGTATATTATATTTCTTTTTACCTCTGACTTTTAATTAAAAAAATTAAAAAAAAGAGAATGCCAATATAATCTTTGAGTTAGTGAATGTCACTGAGGTATTGTGGGTAATGTGATTGTGTTATAAATTAAGGTTATTTGTGCCCAATGATATAACTTAATTTATGCTCAACCAATCAAAATACTTTGGCACTTTTGTACCCACAATGCACCAGTGTCATAAATATAAAAACTTCTAACTACATATAGGTATTTAATGGTTGTGACCTGTATTGTGAGGCTTTGATTGTATAACAAACAACTGTTTTACAAGGTAAATGCCAATCTAAAAAATATATATCTATAATCTTTATATGGCTGACCTACATATTGGAATGTGCCTTGTCCTCATATAAAATATACACCTGTACATGCAGTAGACTTAGTTGTTGAATGTCTGTTACTATATATAGCTTGATGTTAAATATAGAAACGCTCCAAGCGAAAAAAAAGGGTAGGTAACTGAAATAACTCAAATATTTTTACTCTTTCTTACTCAAAGTCGGGTGATCTCCAAGCAGGCTTAGGTGGAGGAATGCAACGCACAAGTGTCCCTGTGGTTGCAAGTGGACCTCCTCCCAGTCAGGTATAAAGTGTTTTACCCTGGTTGGTCCATTAACAATGACATGTTTCAGAGTTTCTTTCCTGAAGGAATTCCAGCGTGTTGGATTTTTCATGCTGATTAATGTACCTTTTATTTTATTTTTAGTTTCTGTTTTATTTACTTGAATATAGCAGTTAAAAGTTATGTTATTATTTTTTTTTATTTCTGAATGCCTTATTTTTTTGTTGATTTGAATGTGTTTTTCCTTTCATTGTGACATTTATTTTGCATATATTTTATGAAACGTCAGATTTTCAGTTATGACCTATATTAAGTATTTACTTTTATTTATTTATTTATGATTATAAAATAATGAAATAACAAAATATGTTTTTATTTTTCCCCACATACATATTGGATATTAAGAATCTAACACCAGGGGAAGTGCGAGACAGGAGAATCTCAGACACCCAAGGGTAAGATTTCCAGTCTCGGACGAAGCTTGCTGAGTCCGAGATGATTGAAATCTTACCCGAGGGTGTCTGAGATTCTCCTGTCTCGCACTTCCACTGGTGTTTGATTTTATTTCTCACTGTATTTACCCTAAAATATACTAAAATCCGCACAAAAATGTCGCCCCCTTTTTGTCTGTTTACACAAGGAGTTACGTCCCTTTTTGCAACGTCATAAAATCAGGAATGTATACCCGAGCGCGCCATATTTTAAAAGACGATTTTCTCGTATTTTCCTGTGAAATTTTACTTCAAATGATATAATAATTTTATAATACGTAGATTAAATACACTTTTGACCACTAATTAGGACAGATGTAGACTATAAGACCCTAATGTGCAAACACGATATTTGCCGGTAAACTGCACGTGATTTTTTTGTCTTGCACTAGTGTAAGACAACGAAATCTCACACCGCTAAAAATAGGAACTGCTGTGTCTCAAAAGTGAGAAAAAGCATGCTTTTTACCTTAGTTATTGAAAATAATATTTTTTTCATTTCAGAAATGTAAAATTTTAGACTTAATTTTAGTAGTACAAATTAAGTTTTTATGCTTACTTCAAAGTATATCAAAAGTAATTTTTATTTTCTTTATTTAGAGCAATGTATATTAGTGGCAATTTAAAGCATTTTTAGTAAGAATCAAATTAGTTACAATCTTAGTTTATATTTTACTGGAGAAAACAAATAGCAAAATGTTTGACAACAGCACTAGTGAATGGCAAAAGAGTTTTTACAGCACTAGGGAATATAGCTACAAGTTTTACATATTTAGGAAAATTAGAATATTCAGCATTTTTTCTTTAGCCTTAGACAAACTTATTAGGGCATATTAGTAGTATATATTTGAAATGGACATGATATTGATTAGTTGTATATTTCTGCATCAATCTAGGATCAGTTTAGACCTAATGCGAGGAAGAGAGTAAGTGCCTAGGAATGACGTGTATTGTACTGAACTGTCCTGTGTTAATTAAGTATAGTAAACTATGACGAACTAAACATGGGAATAAATCAAAGGTTTTGGTTTTTCACCATTAGTCCATGGATTACAATAGATAAGCACTCAAGAAATTTTTAAAATTTGATTCAACTTTTGGAAATTAGTACGAAAAATTAAATATAAACCTATTGATACTGTAACTTACCTCAGACATTGGTACTTGTAATTTTTAGCACTTTTGATATCGAAACATATATACTGCATCTCAGTTGCAATATTAAGCCTTAAAGTCTATCTGATTTTATTCAGCTGTCCAATGAGGTTGATATATCACCAAAAAGAAGTATTATTTTTCCTAGAATAAAATAGGCAACATTTAGTTCATCAATGTTTACTAGATTTCTGTGTGTAATGATGAGTGTATTGAGAATTAATCTCTGTGCATCTTGCATCTATTGTTCTGATGATGAGTAGGTTCATTTGGTATCATATATTATGACTTAACTTTAAAACAGAAATGTACACTTATTGACAGTTAATGAATTTCTACTGTGAGCATGTGCACTTGACCTTTAGCAGCTCAAATTGCTTGAACAGGATAAATTGAAAATGGAACTGCATTAACATGATCATAGAAAATTTGAACTTGGAACTTAACTGAATTGAACTAGAACTGCTCAATTGCCAGCACCTTGGATAATTTTAATTTTGAACCAAAGAAAATTGAACTTTAACCGCTGGAACATTTTGGATAATTTGAACTTTGATAGATTAAACTTGAGTAAAATTATAAATTATAACGGAGCTTAACAAATTATCTGATTAATCCAGTTCTATAGGACTCTGTTTCCTTTTTAACAGAATTCTTTACCAATTCCTTTTTCAGTAAAAAAATCTTAATAAGAATTACAATATGCACATGATGCATTTATAGTGGAAATTCATTATTGTTTGTTGAGTGAAAAATTACAAAGAGTACCCTTGTCCTAGCATGGCCATGCTGTTATAACAAACTAAGTCAGTATTAGAACATTTGACAAGACATTTTATATACTAGTATTTATTTATATAGTATTGTAGCATGAAAATCGATCCTTAGATTTCTGTTTAATTTTACACAGGAATATGTAGACAAGGGTGGTACTTTTGAGAACACAGTAAGGCTAGGATATACGGACATCACCTACGATGAAGCACTAGAAATACTGTGTAGAGCGATGAATGTAAACTGAGGAGTTTTCATAGAAGTCTTTAGAATTCTCTGACTTTCTGTTGCTAAGCAACTCTGTAGAAATGTGTACTCCTGGGTAGTTGAAAAATGTTTATGCTTTTACTTAGGCCAGGAAAGCCAAATATTTTGCTCTCAGATAAAAGTCTTTGAAACTTTTGATGTGGACGGATATTTATTCAGAAGTTTCCAGAAGTTTCAGTCAGTAAAAGAATTGATGTTATAGTATGGGGAATTTATTTATGAAACAGTATTGTCTGAGAAAAAGATTATTTTTAGGCCTGGCTTTTGGATTTATTGGTGAAAAAGGGTAGTGTTTGCTCATTGAATGAGATTTCTAGGTAGAAGGAGAGAGTTTGTCATTTCTGTTTGTTTCTCTTGCAAAATGCGCTGTTTCTTCTACCTTTAAAACACAAGAATTTGATCACTGATAGTGTTTTTGAAATGTCACATCACAAATCTCACAGCTTTTGTAATAGTGAAAGCAAGACTAACATGATTTGGGGAAAAAAATCAAACAAAAATTCACCATAATATTACATGTGGAATATTTTATAACTAGTAGAATTTTTATACATACTTAGTATATTTACTAAAAATGGTATCAGTACTATCAAGTTATAGCCAATGCTTTCAAGATTTAACAAATCTTGAAATACATTGAGAGTAACAATCTTGTGATCATATTTCTCGTTCTATATAGACAGGACTGAGGGTTGAAAATGAGTTTTATTTTATTTTTTGTTTGTAGAGTTATGGCCCTTTCTGACTTGTGGTTTTGTGGGTATTGATCAGTTTGCCAACAAACTTTGTAGTACAAAATGTATTGTTGACTACAATGTTTAGTTGTGCATAGTACATGTTGTTTTTTTTAATGCCATGCCAATTTCACAAAGTAAAGCCTCTTGATGACTTAAAATTTTCAAATTAGGGTATAGGGGATGTCACATGACTTTTTGTGAAGACAACACTAGTTTTCTTGTATATATTCTAAAAACTTTTGAATATTCAATTGTAGTATAAATGTTTACAGCTTTACAATTGCTCAAGCTTTCATAAATACTTGTAAAATGATTGAAAAAATAAAAATAGTATAGCAGTTACACATGATTTTTGTTGGTTTACCAATGGAAAAAATGGACTCTGAAAGATGATTTTTAAAGGAAATTGACTGTCCTCTATATCAGTCTAACAAGTCTTTTAAGACAAGATTTTTTGATGGAATTAATTCTTTGAATTTAAAATTCTTTCTAAAGTAAAGCTACCCATTTCCACAGCTAACTAAAACATGGGATAAAAAGGTTTCAGATAGAATAAATTCCAAGTTATGAGTGAATTAACAGGCCTTTTCTTCCAACACAACAATTGTGATATTGTCGAGGTACATCAGGAAAATAAATACAGATACAAAAATACAATTTGAAAATGCAATTTTGAATTAGGGCTATTCCATTAAAATGGATGTTGGAGGGTAGAAAGGGACACTTAATGATCGGACATGGGTCGAAGGTCATTTTTAGTTTGTTCCCATTAGATTTATGTAAAATGATCTAAAAACAGTTTGTTGGTTGTAGGAGTACCGTACTTTGAAAGTCCCTTCCTACCTACCCACATCCATTTTAATGGAATAGCCCTTAACTACTTGTACATTAAAGGACTATGTACATATCTATATGTCAAATAAATGAAGGTGTATTGAACACACATGTGCCAGCAATAATTAACAAAATATTTCTTCTCTCTTCTTTTATTGCTAGTTTATATATTAAGAATGAGACTCGAAATTTATGAACTAACATTGCTAGAATGTTTGTTGCATGTACAATTGTCAATTTATCTGTATTATGTTTATTTTGTATCTATCAAATCTTAAACAGGAACTGATATATGGATGTACAAATTAATCCTTGATCATGCTCTAACTTTATTCACAGTCGTAAAAGTCTTGATTTGTTAGCACACTCTTGATTTATAATAATGGTTTCTTCTTCCATATGCTATTTGAAACAGTATCATTTTGTTGCTTTTAATCAAATGTCTGATGTAACATCGGTATAAGTCTCTAATATTGTTTGGTAAATGTGATTGAAATGTTTCCTTTGAGAGAAAATTTTCCTATATTATGTAAAGGCACCAAAGGCATGCAATTTAAACAGTATGTGATTTTTTTTTCAGGATGAAAAACACATAAAAATGCTGAAGATAAATAATAATTTTATCATAGTTCTTGAATGGGGAGATTGTAATTATTTTTATCATGGATCCTTAGTTGATGATAGAAAAATTTAAAATTAAAAGAAAAAAATCAAACATTAGAATTTTAAATTCCTCCTCGCCATGGAAGTTTTACACTATATCAATCATTTTGGATTTCCAAATGTTTTGATTTTTATCTGCACTGATGAGACATAAATTGTCGAAATGCGCATATACAGAAATTAAATTATCAGAAACTTTGGTATCTTGTTATTCATTCTAGAACTAAAATTTGTTTGTTCTTCATGTTAACAGGAAGAAGTGCCACCAACTGATGAAGAAGTCGAACAAGAAGATGCACTGAAGAGAAGCTTCCGTAAGGTGGCTGGAGATGATATGGAAATTGATGCTTTCGAGCTTAGAGACATCCTTAATGCTGTTTTCAAGAAAGGTTTGTATTATCAACAGCTATAACAGGATTTCTGTTTAACTTCATTTTCTATAATAAATCACAAGAGTGCTCTAGAGTGAATTCACCTTTATTTTCAATTTATTTTTTGTGTTAAATAATTCAAATAATGCTATGTCTTTTCTCAAAATGTATAATAAATTATTGTAAAAATACATGTACTTATCAAAAATTAAAGGACAATTTTACCCTTCAACTTCACTTTTTATACATGCTATGATGTCATTAATGGGTTAATATCAGGAATTTCCTATCTCATTGGAAAATGTTGATCAGTTTTAAAACAATTCTATTTATTTCTGATTTTTTTCTCTCTTTTTTTTGGCTGGACATCATAAATTATGAAGCCATTATCAACATAACATCAGTTATTATCATTAAGAAAATATTGTTAACATTCAACAAGTTATTGCAGCAGATCCGAATGAAAGTATCACATAACAGACATTAAATGTCATTTAAAGCTGTATAACGAGTATGAAAATTATATAGTTTATTCAATTCCAATTGAATTCACCTTCACGCTTTTCCCGATTGGTGTCGCTGCTGCACTATCAGATAGTTCGCGGGAAAACTAGTATTTCACACATGTTCAAAAATTGTTCCTTGAACATGAATTTACCAGAAATCACAACGGCACAAAACAAAACCTGATAGTGCACTAGTGACACCACACGGGACAAAATATTGCAGGTGCATTCCATTATTTATCAATGATCAGTCAGTTGGATTGCATTGATGATTGATTTTAAAATATCAAATGATTCTGACTGGAGATTTTCCTTAAATGGCGTTTCCAGGGTAAGACAACAGAGTTCAGACAATCTCATTTGGACTCATTTTCACTTTAAAGGGCCAGTCAGAACTTTTTCTTAATGATTTATCAACATGAACTGTGTTTAAACATCACATATAGATGGGATTTCGTACATTAGGGAAAGATATCCCAATTTTTGATCTACTAGTTATACCTTGAGAGAAATGAAAATTGAAATATGAAAATGAAATATTTTTCATCTTTTATTCTAGAAATCAAAAATTTGTCAACTATATTAATGATAACAGCAAGTGTTCTTTTTCCTAACAATTAGATTTGGTGCATTGAGTACTGACCAAATAAATTTTGCATGGCCTAAAATCATTTTGAGTCGCTTCAGAAGTTTAATGCCATTACATTTGAATTAAAAATGTTTTTCATGTACATATGTCTGTAAAGAATGTTAATTTTCATTTATCATGTTTATTTATCATATTATTTATCATTATCATCCTGTAGATATGGGTAAGATACCACACACAAACACATTATTTTCACGGGATATTATGGCTTTTTTTTATTTTTTTATCATTTATATTATAGTTGAGCAATTTTATATTTTATAGAACACTATATTAGATTGTCATCTCAATTCTTGTAGTTATAACTTTGGTCAAAAATAGTTTTAAAATTGATTAGTTGGAATCTATAGTTACAAGGTAACTATTTCATATGTAATTTGGTTTCAGATTGTTTTTCCAATATGATTTGATATTTCTAAAGGAATTAATAACTTAATGGCAAGTTCACACATGAGACATCTTGGATTGTATGTTTTGAGTTCGAGACATTAAAGAAAACAAATATTAAAAGATTTTATGCTGGGTTCACATGTAATTTGAATTGATTTGCATTTGATGCGTATTAAACTATATGTGTCAGTTATTATTTAACTCAAAACGTATCTGTAGCGTTGCGTTCACACGTAATACGCATCGGAAACTTTTTCTATACGCATTCAATGTGCATTATATGAATGGATTAGAAAACAAATATTTAGTGCATTGTAGATAAAGCCTTTATGTGATCGATGTATTAGTAATTTGCTGCATTTTAACATATTAAATAGATATTATTTTGTATGCATGAACCCATTGTTTGTTTGATAAAATTACACATAAAGCAAATAGAAATTAGAAGTAAAAAACAATGTTTATGAATTATGAAATATTTTTGATAAATACTGATGATATTGACCAGTTCAATGTATTCATTAGAACATGTATAAGAAATTGTTATTAAATTTTGGGGAAAGATTTCTAGAACTTTTTCAATACAAAATGCAAAGAAGGATTGAGGTGACAATTTTACTTGCCTTCAATGGATATCTTAATTTATTTACATAGCAGCAAAGTAAAAAGTGTCTAGAACAGATACAAGACATTTTATAATATATAAAATATGAGTTATTAATATTAATTAGTCCCTTTTGCATGTTATCCTTTCATGCTTACCTAATTGCATGATATTTACTTTATGTATACACTTTTTAAAACTTAACCATAAAATTTTATAACATTTTTTGTCAGTATTTTTTCAGTGAAATTAGTTATTTGTTATTCAACAAACCTCCATTACTTTAACTGTTATTTACATTCCCAACTTAGTTGTATGTTTCAGTCCTCCCACGTAATGTAAGTGTTCCATTTCATGTCAGTTTCTGCTGTTATATTTTTAATTTCATGCCTTTCAGCATGCACGTAACACAAGTTTGCCTGTCAAACTGCATACATGATTTAATTATCAATTGCTTTTCAAAAAGAGTTGATTTCAATTCGCCAGTAGTCATAAAGATATATTGATAGATGCAAAACTGAAGTATGATATGCTAATGGCTTAGGAGCTCAATTTAGGCCAGAAAGGAAACCTGAATATAGCAATCTGGGTTTTATCCCAGTTGCTTAAGATTCTGTATGACAATTGTTTTCTTTAGAACTGGGCAAATTGATTAATAAAATACATTATTGAAGACTTAGAATTATTTGCAAGCAATGTTTACACATTCATTTGAATGATCATTATATTTCATTGTCTACCTTAGTAATAGAGAATTGTTTAGGGAGTGTCTTAATCTCAAATATCCCAGTAAGTCTGGACTAAAACATCCTTTGAAAATTAAAATATACCATATCCCTGTAAGTTTTGTCTCAAAAATCCTATATCCCATTGATCCCACAACCCAATATACCCTAAGGAAGCCTCATAAAATATAACGAAGGGTAGTTAATTATCAGTTGCTCTAAAGCTCAGCTAACAAGCTATTATTTTTCCCTATCCAAAAAATTTAGCATGATAATTACAATTAAGGGGAGTAGAATTCTTTAACAGTTACTATATATATACACAGTGAAACCTGTCTAAACCGAACCCCTTTGGGATTGAAGATTTTGTTCGGTTTAGACAGGTGTTCGGTTTACACAGGTTCAAAATATATAGAAATTGATAGTTGGGGTATTGACATTGTGTTCGGTTTAGACAGGTTTCCGGTTTAGTCAGGGTTCAGTTTAGACAGGTTTCACTGTAGTATCAATTTGATAAGAAGATTATTATATGTGTATTTAACAAACCATCATTGAATGACTTTATTCACAGAGACACATAATAGCGCTGGTAGGTAAAAGAAAGAGTCCTAAAGCATGGCGTGCAATCTAAAACTGCTGTTTTCTCTTGCAGATGGTCATATTCTTTAAATGTTGTTTGATCAATTCTTTCCAGTAATCTATATAACTTTGAATCCTCTCAGTCATAATCTGATATTATGTCCCTTTCAATGTTTGTTTCTCTTTTCTTCAAATTTACAAATTAAATGGAGTTGAACTCTTGTCAATGTTTTGCCTCTGACATACCGTATTTACAATATGTATCCTTTGTGAATAATATTTTTGCTGTGTATTTCAATGTAAAATATCCCTGATATTGTTTACTGGTGAAATTGTCCTGAAAGCCTTTCTCACATGTATTCTTATTCAAATTCAATAACTAAAGCATGGCTTGAAGAGATAAGTGACTTCCTGACAACCAGAAAACCATATTTTTTCAATCTTCATGATGTATTGCTGTCATATACAATTTGCAAATTTGCAAGTTGCATGCATGAAACCAAATTGATATTTAATTTAAATAGATAATATGCATGTTGAATGATTTTAGCAGATGACACTAAATCTACCAAGTGCTAAGGCTTTTATATGATATATGGATATATATTCTGGAAATGATGTTAAAATAAGGATATTCTGATATTGTGAGCATTATTCTCAGGTTGATCTTTAGAAGCATTATTCTGATGTTGGTTTATATGAGCATTTTATATAAGCATTTTTGTTATGATATTGATTATATGAGTATTATTCTCATGTTTGTTACATATCATGTTGGTTTATATGAGTAATATTCTCGTTTGGTTGTGGTGAGCATCTTGTTATTGCTTTTCTTGAAATACCCGATAGCTGAAATTAGGTGTCAGAGTAGATGGGTTAAATAACCAATCTGTCAATCAACAATTGAAAGGGACAGCTGACCTCATGCTTTGTTCTTTTAATTCTAATGTTTTCGTATTTAATCATTTGAAGCTTGAAGCTTTAAAAATGATGCATCATTTAATATATTTTTATACGCCCCGCAAACAAAGTTTGGGGGATATATAGGAATCACCCTGTCTGTCTGTCCGTCAGTCTGTCTGTCCATCTGTCCGTCTGTCCACACTTCTCGTAAGCGCAACTCCTCTTAAACTGCTTGAAGGATTTTGATGAAACTTTACACAAAGGAAGGACACTATATGGAGATGTGCATGAAGGAATATAATTATTGTCCGAAACCAGGAAGGGGAGATAATTCGACTTAGACTTTTTGTTGATTCCCTATGTTTGGGTTACCTCGTAAGCGCAACTCCTCTTAAACCACTTGAAGGATTTTGATGAAACTTTACAGAAAGGAAGAACACCATATGTAGANTGTAGATCTAGACAGTAATGGTGTTTTTTAGCGCCCGTGAGCTCAGGCGGCGCAAAAATGTAAGTGCCGGTGTTAAAAAAAGATGGTACGACCATAAACACCGTTTGGCGTTTGGTGACCATATATATGCTGGTGACGTGATAAATTTGAACAATTGTTCACATGAAGAGGTCGTAACTACTAGCACCACATATGATGTAGATGTAGATGAAGTTGCTGATGAGAATGGATGGCGAGAGGGGAGAAGGATAGTTGAGCTTGGCGTACCTGCTGAAGGGTTACAAGCCTGTAAAGATTGTGGCCTCCCCTTGCAGCTCCAACACACCATAAAGGAGTCCAGATTTGGCCTTGGTGGCTTCCTGCATGTTCAGTGTATGAATTTGGCATGCANCCTGATAGTGCACTAGTGACACCACACGGGACAAAATATTGCAGGTGCATTCCATTATTTATCAATGATCAGTCAGTTGGATTGCATTGATGATTGATTTTAAAATATCAAATGATTCTGACTGGAGATTTTCCATAAATGGCGTTTCCAGGGTAAAACAACAGTTTAGACAATCTCATGTGGATTCATTTTCACTGTAAAGGGCCAGTCAGAACTTTTCTTAATGATTTAACAACATTAACTGTGATGAAACATCACATATAGATGGGATTTCATACATTAGGGAAAGATATCCCAATTTTTGATCTACTAGTTATACCTTGAGAGAAATATTTTCATCTTTTATTCTAGAAATCAAAAATTTGTTAACTATATTATTAGCTCACCTGGCCAAAGGCCATGTGAGCTTTTGCCATCACTCGGCGTCCGTCATCCGTCCTCCGTCCGTCAGTCCATCCATCCTTCCGTCTGTCCGTCGGTCCGTCGTCCATCCGTCCGTCCGTTAACTTTTATTCAAAGATCTTCTCCTCTGAAACTACTGGGCCAATACTAACAAACTTGGCCTGAATCATCACCAGGGTATGCTCTTTCAAGTTTATGATTTTTATGTCCGTAGACCAAACAACATGCCCACTGTTACTAAAAATAGAACATAGGGGTAAATTGCTGTTTTTTGCAAATTACTCGATAACCATTACAGATATAAAAATTCTGACAAGATCCATCCGTCCCTCTGTCCGTTCATCCGTCCGCCCGTTAACTTTTATTCAAAGATCTTCTCCTCTGAAACTACTGGCCCAATACTAACCAAACTTGGCCTGAATCATCACCAGGGTATGCTCTTTCAAGTTTATGATTTTTATGTCCGTAGACCAAACAACATGCCCGCTGTTACTAAAAATAGAACATAGGGGTAAATTGCTGTTTTTTGCAAATTACTCGATAACCATTACAGATATAAAAATTCTGACAGAAGTAAAAATGATCAGCATGATGAGATCTACCTGCCCTGCAATTTTGGAGAATATCCGTTTACCTGTCTTGGAGTTATTGCCCGTTTTCCGTAAAATTTTCAGTTTTTCGTTACTTCTGGTCTCATATATTGAAATTGATAGAAGATAGAAGTGAAGTTTATAAAAGAAAAATGGTCAGCATAGTAAGATCTACATGTCCTGCAATTTTGAAGAAAATCTGACAACCCACATAGGAGTTATTGCCGCTTTTTCTTTGAATTTTCACAATTTTTGAACGTTTTTACTTTTATTTCAAAAACTGTTTGAGATAAAGGTTAAATGTGAATTGCAAAAGTGTTGAGGTTTTCCAGAACTACAATTTCTACATATGTCCAGCAGGTTCGCATCTCATCCAAGATGGCCACCAGCGGGGAAGATAGTTTAACATAGTACCCTATGGGAAATGCATTCAAAGATCTTCTCCTCTGAAACCACTGAGCCAATGGGGACCAAATTTTGTCACAATAGTTCTTGGGTGGTCCCCTTTAAAGTTTGTGATTTTTGCTTTTGTACCTCATCCAAGATGGCCGTCAGCGTGGAGCACAGTTTAACATAGGGACCCTATGGAAAATGCATTCAAATGTCTTCTCCTCTGAACCCACTGAGCCAATTGGAACCAAACTTGGTTACAATAGTCTTTAGATGTTTTCCTTCAAAGTTTGTGATTTTTATGTTCATACCTCATTATGATGGCCGCCAGCAGTGAACATAGTTTAACATAGGGACCCTATGGGAAATGCATCCAAAGATCTTCTCCACTGAAACTACCAAGCCAAATTGAACCAAACTTGGTCACAATAGTCCTTGGGTGGTCCCCTTTAAAGTTTGTGATTTTTACGTTCTTACTTCATCCAAGATGGCCACCAGCATGGAACATAGTTTAACATAGGGACTCTATGGGAAATGCATTCAAATGTCTTCTCCTCTGAACCTACTGAGCCAATTGGAACCAAACTTGGTTACAATTGTCTTTGGTTGATCCCTTCCAAAGTTTGTGATTTTTAGTTTGTACCTCATCCAAGAATGAAAATGTAACATCTGCTGAACTAATTTATAGTATGAATGGGTGGTCTATAGGTGACAATGAATAAAACCAGTGAATAGGTGAGCGATACAGGCTCATGTGAGCCTCTAGTTAAAAACAGCAAGTGTTCTTTTTCCTAACAATTAGATTTGGTTCATTGAGTACTGACCAGATGAATTTTGCATGGCATAAAAGCATTTTGAGTCGCTTCAGAAGTTTTAATGCCATTACATTTGAATAAGAAATGTTTTTCATGTACATATGTCTGTAAAGAATGATTATTTTCATTTATCATGTTTATTTATCATATTATTTATCATTATCATCCTGTAGATATGGGTAAGATACCACACACAAACACATTATTTTCACGGGATATTATGGCTTTTTTAAAAATTTTTATCATTTATATTTTAGTTGAGCAATTTTATATTTTATAGAACACTATATTAGATTGTCATCTCAATTCTTGTAATTGTAAAATTGATTAGTTGGAATCTATAGTTACAAGGTGATTTCATATGTAATTGGGTTTCAGATTGTTTTTCCAATATGATTCGATATTTCTAAAGGAATTAATAACTTAATGGCAAGTTTACACATAAGACATCTTGGATTGTATGTTTTTAGTTCGAGACATTAAAGAAAACAAATTTTTTTATGCTGGGTTCACATGTTATTTGAATTGATTTGCATTAGATGCGTATTAAACTAATATGTATCAGTTATTATTTAATTCAAAACGTATCTGTAGGGTTGTGTTCACATGTAATATGCATCGGAAACTTTTTCTATATGTGCATTATATGTACATCTGAAGGCAGGGATTAGAAAACAAATATTTAGTGAATTGTAGATAAAGCATTTATGTGATCAATGTATTAGTAATTTGCTGCATTTTAACATTTTAAATAGATATTATTTTGTATGTGTGAACCCATTGTTTGTTTGATAAAATTACACATAAAGCAAATAGAAATTAGAAATAAAAAAAAACAATGTTTATGAATTATGAAATATTTTTGATAAATACTGATGATATTGACCAGTTAAATGTATTCATTATTACAAGAAATTGTTAATTTTGGGGAAAGATTTCTAGAACTTCTTTGATACAAAATGCGAAGAAGGATTGAGGTGACAATTTTACTTGCCTTCAATGGAGATCTTAATTTATTTACATGGCAGCAAAGTAAAAAGTGTCTAGAACAAATGCAAGGCATTTTATTATATATAAAATATGAGTTTTTAATATTAATTAGTCCGTTTTGCATGTTATCCTTTTATGCTTACCTAATTGCATGATATTTATTCTTATGTATATACTTTTTATAACTTAACCATAAAATTTTTATAACATTTTTCATTCCATGTCAGTATTTTTTCAGTGAAATTAGTAACCGAATTTTGGTGTGTATTAAACGCATTGGTGTATAAAACCCACCCCCTTTCTCAGAGGAAAAGAGTCAGAAAAAATCTAGTTCGTGTGTAAAAAACGCATGTAAATTTTCAACATGTTCTGTCCAAAAATGTCTGGAGACGCCGAGAGTTACCTTGTGGACTGAATTAAATGGAATACATGATGCTTTATAACCTTATATTTAGAGGAATAACTGTACCTGTATTTATTTAATTGTTTGTTCAAACATTTTAGGAATTTGCAAATGAAAAATATTATACCCCCACTTGATAGAGTGTGGGGTATACTGGATTCACCTTGTCCGTCCGTTCGTCTGTCCGTCGGTCCGAAAAATTGAAAACATGAACTTTTCGTCGCATTTTTCTCAGCTTCTATGAGAGGGATTTATTTCAAAATTGGTAGGCAGCCTCTATATGATTAGTTGTAAGGAACGTCTTATTTTGAGTCCTGTCAGATGTGCACTTCCTGTTTGACGAAATCAGGAAATGTGGACTTAGTTATGAAATGTAGTGAAAACATGAATTTTTTGTCGCATTTTTCTCAGCTTCTCTAAGAAGGATTCATTTCAAAATTAGTATGCAGCCTCTATATGGTTAGTTGTAAGGAACGTCCTATTTTGAGTCCTGTCAGATGTGCTCTTCCTGTTTGACGAAATCAGGAAATGGGGACTTAGTTACGAAATGTAGTGAAAACATGAATTTTTCGTCACATTTTTCTCAGCTTCTACAAGAAGGATTCATTTCAAAATTGGTATGCAGCCTCTATATGGTTAGTTGTAAGGAACATCCTATTTTGAGGTCTGTCAGATGTGCACTTTCTGTTTGACAAAATGTGGACTTAGTTACAAAATGTAGTGAAAAGATGAATTTTCCCTCACATTTTTCTCAGTTTCTACAAGAGGGATTCATTTCAAAATTGGTACAAAGACTCTATATGGTAAGTTGTAAGGAACGTCTTATTTTGAGTCCTGTCAGATGTGCACTTCCTGTTTGACGAAATCAGGAAATGTGGACTTGGTAATGGGTCTGGAGCTGGCATGTCAGTTAACTGCTAGTAGTCTCTTGTGATTTCATGTTTAGTTCTTTCAGTTTCATTTTTCACAGTTGACTCAGTCCTGTTGCCAACTGAATTTTACTGTTGTTACGATCGTTTTTTTATCTATCACATTGGCTATAGGGGGAAGGTTTGGGCCCAATAAAACTAGTTTAACCCCGCCGCAGCAGGTTTGCGCCTGTCCTAAGTCGGGAAATTTATTAAGCCTTTGTGTGTCTTGTTTGTTTTCTAGTTAGTTCACTTTATATCTATCGGAGTCTAGGAAGATGCTTATTTCGCTGAACTTGATTACTCTTTGATTTAGGGGCCAACTCCGACCTACCGTTGGGTGTGGGGTTTCCTCACCGTTCATTGAAGATCTTATGGTGGCTTTGAGTTGTTATTGCTCCCCTTAGGGTCGTTGTCTCTTTGACACATTCCCCGTTTCCCTTCTTTTTCTTATTAGTTACGAAATGTAGTGAAAACATGAATTTTTCGTCGAATTTTTCTCAGCTTTTACAAAGAGGATTCATTTCAAAATTGGTATGCAGCCTCTATCTGGTTAGTTGTAAGGAACTTCCTATTTTGAGGTCTGTCAGATATGCACTTCGTGGACTTAGTTACAAAATGTAGTGAAAAGATGAATTTACAAAATGTAGTGAAAAGATGAATTTTCCGTCGCATTTTTCTTGGCTTCTACACGAGGGATTCATTTCAAAATTGGTATGCAGCCTCTATATGGATAGTTGTAAGGAAGGTCTTATTTTGAGTCACGTCAGATGTGTACTTCCTGTTTGACGAAACCTGGACTTGAGTTATGAAATGTAGTGAAAACCAGGGTTCAATGAGTGGGGGTATACTTGGTTGCCATTCGGCAACAGTTCTTGTTGATTTTGTAGACACAGGAAGTTTATTTCCAAGCGTAATTTAAAGTCAAAGGCAGTTACGGATACGTAAATATTACGGTTTGCCCTTGGTAAATTTTTAAGTGATATTCCCTCATTGATCTTCATAATCGGTTTATGTATTAATTAACTTCATTTAAACTATCCCTTTTCATAAATATAATTACATTATTGCAAGTATCAGGTACCCCTGAAAACCGGAACCAGCTTCATCTAATCAAAACAAATATGGCAGACAGGATCGAGATGAAATTTTGGGTACCAGGAAATCTCTGAATATACATTTTGTATACATAGAAAACAATACACCTCTTGTCAAGTTAACATCAGCAAACTTTGTTATCATCAAACACAGGTTCATATCTGGATCACAACAAGGATTTTACATTGTATACTTATTTCCAATGTCATTTCCGGTCTGAAGTTTAGTTAGTGGTGGTCAGAAAATAACAGTCTGTTGAAGTTCGCATGTATAAAACACATCCCCTAACACTAGGACCTTTCTGGGGGGAAAATATGTGCGTGCAATACACACCAAAAAACGGTATTTGTTATTCAACACACCTCCATTACTTTAACTGTTATTTACATTCCCAACTTAGTTGTATGTTTCAGTCCTCCCACGTAATGTAAGTGCTCTATTTTGCAAGCAATGTTTACACATTCATTTGAATGATCATTATATTTCATTGTCTACCTTAATAATAGAGAATTGTTTAAGGAGTGTCTTAATCTCAAATATCCCAGTAAGTCTGGACTAAAACATCCTTTGAAAATTGAAATATACCATATCCCTGTAAGTTTTGTGTCAAAAATCCTGTATCCCATTGATCCCACAACCTAATATACCCTAAGGAAGCCTCATAAAATATGAAGAAGGGTAGATAATTATCAGTTCCTCTAAAGCTCAGCCAACAAGCTATTATTTTTCCCTATCAAAAAAATTTAGCATGATAATTACAATTAAGGGGAGTAGAATTCTTTAACAGTTACTATATACAGTGAAACCTGCCTAAACCGAACCCCTTTGGGACTGAAGATTTTGTTCGGTTTAGACAGGTGTTTGGTTTTCACAGGTTCAAAATATATAGAAATTGATAGTTGGGGTCTTGACATTGCGTTCGGTTTAGACATGTTTCCGGTTTAGTCAGGGTTCAGTTTAGACAGGTTTCACTGTAGTATCAATTTGATAAGAAGGTTATTATATGTGTATTTAACAAACCATCATTGAATGACTTTATTCACAGAGACACATAATAGTGCTGGTAGGTAAAAGAAAGAGTCCTAAAGCATGGCGTGCAATCTAAAACTGCTGTTTTCTCTTGCAGATGGTCATATTCTTTTAATGTTGTTTCTTTCCAGTAATCCTCTCAGTCATAATCTGATATTATGTCCCTTTCAATGTTTGTTTCTCTTTTCTTCAAATTTACAAATTAAATGGAGTTGAACTCATGTCAATGTTTTGCCTCTGACATACTATATTTACAATATGTATCCTCCGTGAATAATATTTTTGCTGTGTATTTCTATGTAAAATATCCCTGATATTGTTTACTGGTGAAATTGTCCTGAAAGCCTTTCTCACATGTATTCTTATTCAAATTCAATAACTAAAGCATGGCTTGAAGAGATAA
>MJUU01046003.1:33880-52021 GCA_002080025.1 Modiolus philippinarum | reverse complement strand
ACTTTTCGTTGATTCCCTATGTATGGGTTACCTCGTAAGCGCAACTCCTCTTAAACCACTTGAAGGATTTTGATGAAACTTTACACAAAGGAAGAGCACTATATGTAGATGTGCATGAAGGAATATAATTATTGTCCGTAACCAGGAAGGGGAGATAATTCAACTTTGACTTTTCATTGATTTCTTATGTATGGGTTACCTAGTAAGCGCAACTCCTCTAAAATCACTTGAAGGATTTTAAAGAAACTTTAGGCAAAGGAAGGATACTATGTTGAGAGATGCATTAAGGAATGCAATTATTGCATGAAACCAGGAAGGGGAGATAATTTGAGTGTGACTTTTGTTGATATCTTTGAAATGATTTTTTTTCTAAGAAATAACTTAAAGCGTAGATATTGTGAAGTCAAGCTGTGAGAGATCACTGCACACTTTTTCATTGTAATCCTCTTGAAAAGTTGTTTTCAAAGTGTTGTAATGAAATTTCTCTATAATGATTCTTTTGTAAAATGTCAAATAGGCTACAAAAGGGGTGAGTTTTATATTTGTCTGATTTCGACAGAGTATTTTCATTGGAACCCTTGTGAAAAGTTCTTTCTTGAAGATTATATCATTGTGTCCATACTTCTATTGTTTCCAAACTTGTACTGTTTCCACACCTGTAATGTGTCCACACCATCTTAAATTTACACTTGCCATATCGATTCAGGGTTCAATGAGCGGGGGGTATAAGTTGCTGCCATTTGGCAACAGCTCTTGTTTCATCTGTTTTAGAATATTTGAATTTTATAAATGATTTTTAATACTAGAGATTGCTTTGAAATTGAAAAATTGTTTAGAATTCATGAAATGAACATCCTCAGGTTGGTATCAAAAGCACAAATAATGGACTGCCTGCCAATGAACTATTGAAAGCGATATATATTATTGGTGAAATTATTTTGCATATAATTTTTTCCCACTGGCAATTGATAAACTTTAAGCCATTCTTTTCTTATGCTGAATTGAGAACAATAAAAAAAAATTAAAAAGTTCATTTCAAAATCTGTCAGCTCATGTAAGATAAATCAGTGTATAACAAGGTCGAGGAAAATTGATCAAAGTCATTGTCTATATTGTGAAGAAATTTAGTTGGAATTGGTTTAAAGTATCTATTGTTTCAAGAATATGTTTCATTATTTGGCCAAAAGATGTTGAAAGGTGTAGAAAAACTGAGAAATTGAATAATGCATGAAGAACTGATGCATATACTGTAAAAAGCTATCGTTTTGTGGTAGAGTGAATTTTTTTTTATTTTTAAGAGAATTATTTGAATAAAAACAATTTATTGTGATGCTGATTGCATGGTCATAGAAAATGCATGAGCTGGGAAAATGTGATGTCTATGGCAATTGTATCATTGTCTTGTTGGAATTTATGTGTTATGTGCATTAAAAAGTGATTGTTTATGTTGCTTCAAAAATAGTTTTGTATGTGATCTTGGAACCATTGTGTTAAATAATGTACTGCAAAAATATTGAAATAAAATTATCTTGTTTTTCCTTTTTCAGAATTCAATTTTGATGGATTTGGTGTTGATACTTGTAGGAGTATGGTAGCTATGCATGATGTATCCTTTAGAAATTGTACATGTACACCATATAGACCAGATTTTATGCTGCTGATTTGAAGTCAAGTTTTTCCCTTCACTTGTTGATTTGCAAATCTGTATAAATGCAGTTTTGTTAAGAGGGATGATAAGTATCTCAAACATACCAGTCTTGCACATGCTGCATGTCATAGCCAGGTTTAGGGGACATGTACCGGTAATTGCCTGTTGACAGTAAACATGCCATCATCAAGGATTTTATAGGGCATTCCCAATATCCCAGTAAGTATGGACTCAAAAAATATCCCCTTAAAAATGGAATATATTCCATTAATTCTTGAAATTTACTGTCAGTTTTGTCTCAAATATCCCATATCCTATTGGTAAAAGTCATTAATATCCCATATCCAAACATACCCTAAGCAAGCCTCATCATTTAGTTTTCTTTACTACAGTCTAATAAATAGTGGTGGTAGTCTGCATTGTTTCATTGCTAGAAGTCTATTGATAAGCCTGCTAAGCAGTCTCAAACAAATCTCTCTGTTGTTCATAAACATTTAGGATACAAATATGTTTTTCATATCATCAAGTTGTGCACCTTATATTTAGAATTTTCATTTAACATGTTAGAGGTTCACTGAGCCAAAAAATGCTGTGTAATGCAGGCAACTCAAATTTTTAAATGGCATTTCATAAGAGTGTCTCTGTCTATTATTTTTGTGGCCATTTCAGAGCTGTCAAGGGGGTTTGGGGTGCAATAGTGAGATGCAGGGGGTCTGGGGGAACAGCCACAAAAATTTTTTTTCAGAGATGCAAAGTGGTGCATTCTGAGAGCATTTCAAATGATTATAGGAAGGAATTTGAAACCAAATTTTTCATTAAAAACGGGAAAATATAAAATTAGCTTTCATATCTGTGACTTCCATTGAAAATTTTTTATTACAATGTGCAAACAACCCCTAATTTCTGTTTTTTTTAATAGCATGAGAAGTATGACGGCAGCGGTGCTCAAACTCAAATTAATATATTGAAGCCTTTGATGTAGGAACTTTATATTTGGTCCATAGGTAGCTTACGGCGAACCCTATCTGTCAGACCCAAAATCATGTGACCTTGACCTATATTTCAGGGGCCAGTGACCAGGTTAAGTTTTTTTGCTTAAGTCTGTTTCTCAATAACTACAAGCCATAGGTCAATGATATTTAGTATATAGCTTGGTCTTGTTTAGTATATGTTAGTCTGCCATATGGCTTTTGACCTTGACCTCAATTTCACGGTCCAGTGGCCAGGTTAAGTTTTTTTGCTTAAGTCTATTTCTCAATAACTACAAGCCATAGGTCAATGGTATTTGGTATATAGCTTGGTCTTGGTTAGTACATGTCAGTCTGCCATATGGCTTTTGACCTTTACGTCAATTTCACGGTCCAGTGACCAGGTTAAGTTTTTTTGCTTAAGTCTGTTTCTCAATAACTACAAGCCATAGGTCAATGATATTTGGTTTTTTGCTTGGTCTTGGTTAGTACATGTCAGTCTGCCATATGGCTTTAAACCTTGACCTCATTTTCACGGTCCAGTGACCAGGTTAAGTTTTTTTAAGCCCCCGTGAATCGAAGATTCGGGGGGCATATAGTTTTTTTCCTGTCTGTCTGTTTGTCCACAAAAAACTTTAACATTGGGTACATCTTTTGAATGGTAAGTGATAGGGCTCTCATATTTTGCATGTTTATTCCTTGTGGCAAGACCTTTCAAACGATACCAAAATTTTGGACCTCATGACCTTGACCTTGACATGTGATGGACTTTTTGAAAAAAATATTTAACTTGAACATTTTGTATATCTTTTGAATGGTAAGTGATATGGCTTTCATATTTTGCATGTGCATTCCTTGTGGCAAGACCTTTCAATTGATACCAGAATAGTTGACCTTGTGACCTTGACCTTTTCCTGTGAACAACTGCATAAAAACTTAAACATTGAGCATATCTTTTGAATGGTAAGTGATAGGGCTTTCATAGTTTGCATCTGTATTCCTTGTGGATAGACCTTTCTAACCATACCAAAATTTTGGACCTCGTGACCTTGACCTTGACATGTGATGAACTTTTTGAAAGAAAAAAAAAACTTTAACATTGGGTAAAACTTAAACATTGGGTATATCTTTTGAATGGTAAGTGATATGGCTTTCATATTTTGCATGTGCATTCCTTGTGGCAAGACCTTTTAATTGGTACCAGAAAAGTTGACCTTGTGACCTTGACCTTGGCCTGTGAACAACTGCATAAAAACTTTAACATTAAGCATATCTTTTGAATGGTAAGTGATAGGGCTTTCATAGTTTGCATGTGTACTCCTTGTGGAGAGACCTTTCAGTTGGTACCAGAATATTTGACCTTGTGACCTTGACCTTAGCATGTGACTGTCTGGTAAAATTTCACCAGAAAAATGAAATTATATTTTGTTTTATTTTATATAGAAATTAAACTCATTTATGATGAAATGTTTCTTGATATCTATAGAATTTTTTTTGTAAAAAAGATTTTTTAAATCAAACAGCATATTTTCTTCATTTATTCACTTTTGTTTTACAGGTATTTATATATGTATATATATATTAATGATGACGGGTGTTACTAAAAATATCTATTATTTCATTTCTTCTCTTCTGTCTATTCCTCCACTTTTGGGGAACCAGTATTGATGATCCCTGGTGTAATCAAAATACTGATAAAATCAAAATACTGATAACACTGATAGACAGAACACAATGAGTTGACTATAAATGTTCCAAATAGGGGGGTGTTTTTTTAATAATGCTTGGATAATGATTGGAGGGGTTCATTTGGGTGACTTCTGTGTTTGCCTCCAATTGCAATCATCATTTGATGTGATTAAACTTTTCAGTTGATACAAGAATTTATTTCTACAAATTATTTTGTCAGAAGGACATTCATTGTTCAAAGTTGCTAAATGTTTCTTCTTTACTTCTACTCGAGAGCATAAGTGTTTCACAAAACACATCTTGTTTACTTAGGTCTGTTTCTCAATAACTACAAGCCATAGGTCAATGATATTTGGTATATAGCTTGGTCTTGGTTAGTTCATGTCAGTCTGCCATATGGCTTTTTACCTTGAACTCAATTTCACGGTCCAGTGACCAGGTTAAGTTTTTTTGCTTAAGTCTGTTTCTCAATAACTACAAGCCATAGGTCAATGATATTTGGTACATAGCTAGGTCTTAGTTGGTACATGTCAGTCTGCCATATGGCTTTTGACCTTGACCTCAATTTCATGGTCTAGTGAACAAAGTTGAGTGTTTCTGATGAGAATAGTTTTTTAATTACTGTAAGTGGTATGGTAATAATATTTGGCTTGTAGGTTGCTCTTGAATAGTACATGACTGTTTTAGAATCAAGCAGGGACGGGTGAGACATCTATTAGGGTCCACTCTTGTTTTTGAAATATATTTTGTCTAGAAGATTTAAAAGGCGTGACATTGAAAGAAGTGAGCGCGAGAGCATGATTTGGTGTTTGGAAAGCGTGACTCTCACGACGAAAGCGTGAGACTTGACAGGTCTGCCATTTTTCCTTAACAGTTTGCAGGGAGATTTGTCTGGTAAACTTGGATTTGATGAGTTCAAGGTGTTATGGCAGGATCTCAGGAAATGGAAGGTAAGGGAACTGTTGTAGTAATAGGATATGTGAGGAGAAAGTAAATTCAAGTATTGACCTATTTTCATGTAGAACTACAAGTGAAATTGGCACTGCTCTGTCCTTTGTTTCTATTTCAAGAATTTATTAGCCTAGGATGGTATATCTAAAAGCCTGAAAATTGAATTTTGACTAGAAGATAGAAGAATACAGAAAACAAAAGCTGAAAATAAGACACAAAAACAAACAAACAAAATATAAATTTAAGCATGCTTTACAGAAAATAGGCACATAACTAGGA
Organism: Modiolus philippinarum; assembly: GCA_002080025.1. Classification (NCBI taxonomy): domain Eukaryota; kingdom Metazoa; phylum Mollusca; class Bivalvia; order Mytilida; family Modiolidae; genus Modiolus; species Modiolus philippinarum. The sequence goes on along the minus strand of MJUU01046003.1, from coordinate 46,486 downwards.
AAACAGAACTTGAGTTTATCAACATATTTCGAGACAATAGCAAAAATAAAAAGTTTCAAGATATACATGTATCAGAATATAAACTCTTGCACAATTACTGCCTTCCTGTGATTTTGAGTGGGAAAGTAAAAATGGTTCCCGCAAGAATGATGTCATAGAACAATTAAGACGTCACATATATTATGTTATTGCATATCAGTGAAAAATCTGGAATTCTATTGGCCTAAAACCAATCACATGACATTCTATATCTTGCTGCATTGATGCCATCGGTCCAAAAAAATATGATATGGATCGATAGTTGCAGTCAATACCAGATATGGACCGGTAGTTGCAGTCAATACCAGATATTGACCGATCGGTTGAATTGTGACGTCAATTTAAGAAGAATTTAGTTTAACAAAGTTAAAAATGTTCACTGGTATACTAGTTAACTGATGATTACAGAAGTGGAATATTTTAACTTGGATATAAGAAAAATAATTAAATTGATTGCAGTTTTTCATTTTGCAAATAAATAAAATAGAAAAAACATTACCCTTTTAAACACTCTCAGATGGAAAAATTAAAAAATGAATAACAAATAATGTCATTTATTTGCTTTATTCAATGCAATTAACACAGTAGTAACTGATTTATATGGCAATATCGTAAATAGACTGCCCTCGAGGCCATGGTATGGACCAGAGAAATGATATACCCACGCCTTTGGCTTGGGCCATATCATTCCTCTGGTCCATACCATGGCTCTCGGGCAGTCTATGTATTATGATATTGCTGTTTACATCAGTTACTATTATATAAATGTGCATTTTACCCACTCAAAGGCATATGAGCGCATGTGCAAAATTCAGGACTGCAGTCATTGTGAAAAGTATTAATTTGGTTTAATATTTTTAAAAACAATTTTATATTTGATGGTGTAGAATTTTTTTTCTTTGACTAGATCCAATGTATGAACATTTATGAAATTGTGTTATGACAAAATTGCCCTCATTTTGGTTTCCGATTTAATTTTAGTATGCTGATGGAAATTGTTTTTAAAATTTGAATTTAATACAATATTTATAGATCTATATGGGTGAAGTAATGTTCATCTCTATCCTAACGATGGATGTATTAGTAAGAATTTGACAACCTTTTGTAATATCTAGATCTCCCTTATTGGGTTTTTGAGTAGCGATTGATTTATATAGTTTTCTGTTTCCATCCTCTTTTGACTTAACATATCATATTTATATATATATCATTTTACAGGGTGTTTTTAAGAAGTTTGATGCTGATAATAGTGGAAAACTCAACTCTTATGAACTCAGAGCAGCTCTACATGACAGTGGTAGGTAGTCCATAGTTGCCAACTCACACGCTTTTCGCGTGTAATACACGCTTTTTTGACGTTTTACACGCTAAAGTTGATTTACATGGTGTGTACACGCAAAGTTCAATTTTCACACGCAAACACACACGATCAAGTACGTTACTGGTCATTACAGAGATTCGGTTATTAGTCAAACCGCACTCTTCGTATTACTCGGGTTTTTCTATCATTACAAGCGTAAAAGTAATCGATCGGTATCTATTGAAAACAAATGGCATTTAGCGATGATTTTGAAAAGTATTTGAGAAGTTCTTACAGTACATTCAGGGTAAATCGAATCAGCGGTTTCGAAATGTCAAGTGGAAGGAAGAGGTCAATTTCTGGACCGTCGTGTTCAACTACCGAACCTATGTCTAAGAGGAAAAGATATTTTCTCTACATCGATGTTTTGGGGATCCGAGTTTAAGTGGTAAATAGAGAGTGACAGGGGGACAAGTCATGCATTTGGTTTGTGCATTTTACATAGGATCTTCAGCCAAGGATGACGTGATTCGACATGCAAAAACTCAAAATCGTATGAAATTGTTGAATGCACAAGACCAGTAAAAATCTATATCTCCATTTCGGCATCTTCCAATGACAAAATCACGTATACTGAAGTACTTTATTCAAATTTTATTGCTGAACATAATGTTGGAGCAATTCATGGAATATCAATTGACATCAAATCAAATGATGAATTGCCAGACTGCTAGTGACACTGATATTGAAACATTCTGGGGCTATGAAAGAACTAGAAGACATTTTCACTAGATCTAAATAGTTCCAACTATTATTTAGGCTAGCAAAGGCCTTACTTGTACTTCCCAACAGTAATGTGGATAGTGACAGGGCATTTTAAGTAGAAAAAAAAGTGTTATGACTATGAACTACACAAACATGTCTTGAAATCTGTCAAAAAAGCAACATTGGATTATCATAAAAGTTGTCAGTACTAGTTGTTTTAACTATGCCTTAAAAATATTTTTTTAGACCTGAAAATTATGTCGTCGCGCATTATTACATGCTTTTTCAAACTAAAAAGCGTGTAATTACATGATTTTGTATTCTCAGAGGTTGGCATCTATGAGGTAGTCACTTAAAGGCAATTAATTTAAGTAAACAGTTTTTAGATCACTTGACTATAGCCAGACCGGGCTTTTTGTTAAACTACAAGTATGAGAAATATATATATGATTACTGGTCATACCTGGCAACTTTAGAAATGCTCATGGAAGTTTTGGAGTGTTGGACAACCACAAGCATACCATTAAATCATTAAAAGTGGTTTGAAATCCTCCTTTCTTCTGTTTCATCACCTTCATGAAATTACAATTATCATGCAATACACCAATGACTGTTTTGTTAAACAAGAAAGAAATAATTGCCCACTGAAAATTTCGGATCTGATTCTCTCATGGTAGAATGCACCACAAATAGGAAAAGTTTTGGGGTATGCTGATGAATTGCTAAAATATACAACCTTGTACTTGTTTTCCATTCAATGAATCTCAAGTTTTATGTTTGGTCAATCCATCTCATGAATGAATAGATAATGTTTCACCACTAACCAATTTATCATGGAGCCTAAGTTGAGAGTAAAAGTGAAAGGCCAATAACTTTTTAAACAGGAAAAAACAATATTGAAAATTGGATTTGACCTGTACTTTATTGTCAGTCACATGGTCACAAAAATATTAAACCTGTATTCCAAACAAACTCAAGTTTCCATCCATAAATCATAAAAAATTGCAGATTTAGCATAGTTCAAGAGGCAGTTAGTCTGGAACAGGAAACTAGAAATAGTGAGAATTCCACTTGTATTTTATAGTTAGTAATATTTTCACGTAATATTGAAATTGTACTGCAAGGCAAACTCAAACCATAAATTTTGCAGATGTTGTGTAATTCAAGGGCTGTAATTCTGGAAAAGTTGAATCAAGCATGGTGGAAAAAGAAAATGACCTTTATCAAAATTTACCCAAAGTTTTTTAAAAGTGAACTCAAATTATAAAAAAAACTATCAAATTTGCAGATTTTGCATAATTCCAGGACAATTACTCTGGAAAACAAATCACCGTGAAAATTAAACATGACTTATATTTATGTTGAAAATTCAACGACATTACTCCAAGGTACACTAAAGTTTAATACAGAAACCATAATAATTGCAGATTTTATGTAATTTAATTGAAATAGTTTAAAATGGTGTCAGTGATGTAGAATATGAAACCTAACCATATTAAATAACAGTGTATTCAGTACTTTGAATTTTTATTACTTTCAGGATTTAAACTGAGTAACAAAACTTTCAGTACATTGGTAATGAGATTTGCCAACAAATCTGGAGAAATAGAATTTGCTGACTTTATGTTGTGTGCTATCAAGTTAAAAACCATGTTATGTAAGTAAAAAAGTGTAATATGCTGAGAGTAAAATGGTAAAAGGTAATTGCGACTTAAAGTTAGTCCATAATTCACATTTGTTGTCAATCTTCTGATGAAATGGTAGAAGATTCGAATCTGAAATTTAATCACAAGCTTTGTATGGGCATGCCATAATGTGGGATCAAACTTGTTTGGATACTTCTCCCAGTTTACATGCAAACTTGATACTACTTCCTGTTTATTGACAATTTGACACTTGTAGCATTACAGATACTTTTTTCGTCAAATTTTTCTCTGCACTGATTTTAGATATAGGTCTGAAATTTTCCCACAGGCCTTGTATAATCATACCATCATGTGGTGTTAAGTTTCATACATGTCCAGGTTAATATTGTTGCTGAGAGTAGAGATTGTAAATCCAAGATGGCAATGAAAGAAGATCTTTGGCATTAAACCATAAGGAAAATTATTGGAAATAGCTTTATCTAGGAAATTTTTGCCAGAGTTTTGTGATCAACAACAAACTTGCCGAATTGAAGACACCTTGTAATTTCAATAATAAGATAAGATTGAGAGGGAGACAAGTACACAAATAACTAAATACTTAAGTTACTGTGAATTTATTTTCTGCATATGCACATTTCGACAACTTATGTCTCTTCAGTGCGGATAAAATCTAAACGTTTGGAAGACCAAAAACTCAAATATGTTTAAAACTGATAGAGAACAAATAATCAATGTGATCTAAATGTAAAGCCAAAATGAGCTAAGGACAGAGCTTTGCATGAGGGACATGTCCCTTAGTTTTCAACAAAATTTACCAAAGTTTAGATATTGTAAGGTTCCAAATAGAATTGGCTTTCGGGTCAGCACAGAAGTACTGACTACTGGGCTGGTGAATACCCTTGGGGACTTGCAGTCCACCAGCAGTGGCATCGACCCAGTGGTAACAAATTACTAAATACCGAAGTTACTGCAAATTTAAATTCTGCATATGCGCATTTCGACAACTTATGTCTCTTCAGTGCAGATAAAATCTAAAAGTTTGGAAGACCAAAAACTCAAAGATGTTTAAAAACGACAGTGTTGGGGTTAAGAAATTGAAAACCTGAACAAAATATGTATTGATTAAAGTAAATAATGAAATGTATTACAATCATTGCTGATGGAAGAAAAGAAATTAATAATACTGTAATGATTAAAAATTAGGCCATAAATTTTGTAAGCAAAATGTTGTTTGAATATAAATAAGAAACTTCATATGAAACTGAATCCAGTTTTTCAATTAATAACATGAGATGCAATGTTTATTTCAGCATCATTCAGAGAAAATGACAGAGGTAGACAGGGAATGGCTGTTTTCAATGTTGACTCGGTAAGTACATGAGCAGTTGTTGTTACATCATATTTATGCCCATAGGGGCTTTTTAGACATAGACAGGTTTAGCATTGGCTCCTATGGGGAAAAACAGAAGATTATGTTATCTTAAAATTAGAAAATATTTTTCCTACAATTTCTGTCTTGTTTTCTTGTTTCCTGAACAGTGGGAAAAATATGTTTCTCCTTTCTAGAGAGAATGTTGTTCTTGGCAAGTGATTGGATGAAATTCAATTATGCCGCCAAATATGTTTATGTTTCCGACTTTACCATTGTGACTTCATGGAAAAAGGCGTCCATGCCTGTGGACTTTAGCTCAAAAAACACATTTATTTTGGGTCATCAGAAAAGAGAGGGTCACGTTTTTGTACAAAATCTCAATTATTATTAGAGAAATAAAATCCGCTATCATATCTCGTGAGAAACTTCATTTCTACACTCTTGATAGTTAAAATTTTCAAATATTTTAAACACTTGGCAAGCCTCGCATTTAAAATTTTGAAAATTTAACTTTCTTTATTGCAGAAATGTCTTTTCTCGATGCAGTTGTGGATTCTATATTTAACCCCTAGTAAAAATTATTGAACCTTTTGACTGATTCATGATAAAACACAGCCTGTAATTCACTGAACCTAAACACTGCAATTGAAAACTACAATTTTGTTACTTAGCTGTGTATGTTGGGTCATTAGAATGGATACCAGATAAATAGTATTGAAAATGAAATAAATGTACTGTCGAACTTCAATGGCTGGAACACTCAAGGGATTGATGAAAAACAGTTTTAGCTAGAGGGCTTTTTGAGCTATTGGGGTCTGACAAAGGGTCCAGAAATAAGTTCAGAGAGATCCATGGTGTTCAAGTTACTGCAGATCAAGTCATCAAAGTTCGCCTGTAGTTGAACAAACTACCCATTATGATAAGGCCAGCCTTAATAAAATGTTTGTTTGCTGTTTATCGACTATCAACTTTTGAAGTGAGTAGGTAGGTAGGTACATTTTTTTTCTCAAAAGATGTCAAAAAGGGGTTAATTTTAAAGAAAATGTGCTAAAAATGAAATAAGAAAAAAAAATTGTCTGGGAAATGTCCATAAAATTTTTTGAGTAGATATGAGTAGGTCCATAAACAGCAAACAAACAATTTTTTTAAGATTGGCCTTAGGGTGATAAAAGCAAATTTATATGAATTTACAAGTTCAGCAACAACCAGTAGTTGTAAAATACAGCCCTCTATATTTTTTTTTGCTAAAATCAAAATATGGATCTGAGGTTTTAACAGGTAGTTAGTTATATTGTGGAGTAAAAAGGGATACTCAGAAAATGTTGGTAATATGAAGTTATCAGAAATGAAAAAAAAATCTGCAAAAAGATGGAATAACAGATGATTAAAGCTGTAACAATTCTATTCCTTGACAATCCTGTACATATTGTAATCCCTGGTTCAGTTATATGACAATTCCTAATATACAGAACATTGAATTGTATGCTTACTTGTACACAATCAATCGAAGTATAAATGTACAACATTAAAAAATAAAAATTCTTAATATTTTTTCTCTTTTTCAGTTCATTGCCACAACCATGTACTCCTAAAGTGAACATTTCAAACTGTACTGATATATGTGATGGACTGCTGTCTGTAATTTGGTCTCTTTAATACTCCAACTATGATGATAATGCTGCAAAAATTATTCCACAACCTTTGTATACTTTGATGAAAAACCAATACTTGTATTGTTGACTTGTCAATTGTGTATTCTGCTTATGTATCAAAGGAAACTACGTTTTGCTAATTCCTAAGGGATCTTTTTACAGCAAACCATGTACCTTTGCTGCCTAATTACAAATATATTTTAAAAACAGAAGTTAGTGACTAAACAGAAATTTGGATAAATGGTTTTTCAAGTCAAAAATTTAAAATGAAATGATTTAGTTTCAAAACTATTTTTCCATGACATTTAATTTAATACAGTATATATAAATGTTTTGACACATTTTTTCAACCTGAATTATGCTGTGTAATAGAAGATTACATTTGTTAAATATGTACTACTGCAAAATTACTGAACAAATTTATAAGATTCTCTTCTCTTGTGCAAATATTGCATAATGTTTTATTAATTCTCAAATGCATTTACATTTTTAAGATTCTCAATTATTTTTTTTCCCTTTCACCTTATGCAAAGTTATACCTCAAAGCGTGATAATGTTCTGCCTATTGCCCTGATATTGAGGCAGTATTTTTAACTCTATTTATATTGCCCTGATATTAGGGCAATATTTTTTTTAACTTCTATTTATATTTTTAATTATAGCTTTGTCTTGTTTAAATTTTGTATATTCATACTATTAATAGTTGTTACAAATTTATATAATTAAAATTTTTATTTTATGTTATTATATATACAAATTTATATATATATATATATATATCTTCACCTATTTAATTGTCCTCATTATCTGTAGTATAAGGGATTGTTAAAAGTACTTTTTTTTTAAATAAATGTAGTTGTTAATAATTGTTATTTACTAACTTAAATAAGAGAAAAACCTGGCTATTGCATGATTTTGCATTCATGTTTATTTCACAATTTGACCAAGCTCATATCAAAACATTTTTTCCCCAAAAAAGACAAAAAATAGAAAAAAAACATTGAAGCAAATATTTTTAACTTGAATTAGATGCATGTTGTGTGTTTTATGTAACTATTTCACAAAAATTGGCATTAAATGTACATAGACGAAAAGTTGGATTTTCAACAATTTCAACTTAAAATTGTTTTCCTGTTTTTAGGAATTTTTTTGTAAAATATATTACTCTGTTAGTGACTGTAGACGTGCAATAATAATATAAATTTCTGGGTATCTTTTGCATTTATGTTATGGTGCTTAGTACATCAAACTGTGTTGTATTGTTGGCCAGAATTATGTATAAATAAACATAATCTAGTATACATGTAGAATAAAAAACAATTTAGTAAAAGGTACACATGTATTTGTATTGTGTGTATTATATACTGCCAAATAAAACAAGTGTCCTTGACTTTTGTGTAATGATTTCTATGCTCTGAAAAATCAGGTGTTATGAACACACTGTTTACCTTTGTGTCTCATCTTATGCCAAGCCAAAAGGTGACGGGGCATTAAGTTTTAATTCTTGTCCATATGGATGTCTGTAAAGCATTTCTCAGATTGTGCATGCAGTAATGATTTGATATTTAGTCTGAGGCTTTGGTATAATGAAATGTACCATGTCCATTTTAAGTCCATCACTCATCTAGTTCCTGTTTGCAGATAACTACCTGGCAGTTGCATCCACGTCCCATAAATGCAGTTTCTTTATTTGTCAGCAACTACAACTGGCATCCACTTTATATTTGGTGAATGATGTATTGAAGTGGGAATTTTCCTACTGTAATATTTGGGCCGAATATAAGCTCCAGACCCAATAGCTAATTATACCCCCACTCGTGAGTGGGTGGTATATTGGAATACCCTTGTCCGTCCGTCCGTCCTTCCGTCCGTCCGTCCGAGGTTTATCGCATTTTTCTCAGCTACTGCTGGTCGGATTTCTTTCAAATTTGGTATTTGACTTTATATTTAGGGGGAAAATGTTGTCTGCCATTTTGATCACCTTATGATATCAACTTCCTGTTTTGCGGACTTAGCCATTTTTCCCTTTATTGAACATAGTAAACATTTTCGTCGCACTTTTCTCAGCTACTGCTGGGCCGATTTATTTCAAATTTGGTATTTGACTTTATATATAGGTGGAATGCGTCGTCTCCCATTTTGGTCGCCTTATGATATCAACTTCCTGTTTGGCGGAACTTTAATTTTCAAAACAAAACGAGTGGGGGTATACCTAGCACGACAACGCGTGCAACCTCATGTTTTCCCTATCTGTGCTTAGAAATTCCCAATTACAAATTCATTGCAAGGAGTTTTAGATTTCAATGGTTTTTGTGTCATGTTTACTGCTTTTCTTTTGGTTTAAACATAAAATTGATGATTTACACTTTAGTTATACAAATTTTGCTTCAGTTATAGGGCCAAGACAAGTTAATTCTATGTTTGGCAGTAGTGCGTACATTGAAAATGTTGTATTTTATAACAAAACAAACAAGCGATGTTTTTCATTTTAGTGATTGAAATGGTATTTTAAATCATCGTTTAAATAGACCACAAATATATGTTACTATCAGATAACTTTTTAAAAGGACCGATATAAATTGAAATTGGAAAAAGCAATGATGAAAACAATTTCTTCACTGGATTCAATTGAAGTCTGAAACTGACTATTAATGAACATTGGTCACATCAAAGTGTGTTATTTTCAAGAAATCTTTCCTTGTTTTTAGCTCACCTGGCCATGCCAGGGTAAGCTTTTGCCATTACTTGGGGTCCATCGTCCGTCATAAACTTTTCATTCAAAGGTCTTCTAACCTGCAACCACTGGGCCAATTGGAATCAAACTTGGTCACAATAGTCCTTGGGTGGTCCCCTTTCAAAATTGTATCCAGCAGGTCCGACCGCATCCAAGATGGCCAGCAAGGAAGATAGTTTTAACATTGGACCTTATGGAAAATACATTCAAAGATCTTCTCAAAAAACTACCAGTCCAATTAAAACTATGCTTAGCAACAATGGGCCTTAGATGGTCCCATCATCTGGCAGGTCCTTTCCTCATCCAAGATGACCGCCAGCTGGGAACATAATTTTAACACAGGACCCTATGGAAAAGGCGTTCTATGATCTACTCAGAATGTACCAGTCCAATTATAACCAAACTTAGTCACAATGGTCCTTAAATAGTCCCTTCCCAAACAGTATCCGGCTGGTCCGTACCTCATCCAAGATTGCCGCCAGCAGGGAACATACTTTTTAACATTGAACCCTATGGGAAATACATTCAAAGATCTTTTTCTCAGAAACTACCAGTCCATTTAAAACCACACTTAGTCATGATGGTGCCATCCAAAAAAGGTATCCGGCAGGTCCATTCCTCATCTAAGATGGCCACCAGTGGGGAGCATAGTTTAAACATTGGACCCTATGGAAAATACATTCAAAGATCTTTTCAGAAACTATAAGTCCAATTAAACCATACTTAGCCACAATGGTCCTTAGATGGTCCCATCCGAAAAAAGGTATCCGGCAGGTCTGTACCTCATCCAAGATGGCTGCCAGCAGGGAAAACATTGGAACCAATAGAAAAGACATTCAATGATCTTCTCAGAAAGTACCAGTCCAAGTAAAACCAAACTTAGTCACAATGGTCCCTTCCAAAAAAAGGTATCCCGATAATCTGACAGGTCCTTACCTCATCAAAGATGGTCGCCAGCAGGGAACATAGTTTTAACATTAGACCCACTTAAAGACAGTCAAAGATCTTCTTCTCAGAAATTACTAGTCCAATCAGAACCAAACTAAGTCACAGTTGTCCTTAGATGGTCCCATCCAAAAAAGTTATTCAGCAGGTCCCTCATCTCAGATGGCTGCCAGTGGGGGACATAAGATATAGAGCGGACCTGAAAAACACCTTTTTTGTAGGGGACCATCTAAGGTATATTGTGACCAAAATTGGTGTCAATTGGCTCAATAGTTACAGAGAAGATCTTTGTAAGTTTTTTGTGTCGCCTAAGGTAAGCAGAGTCGACACATAGGGATCACTATCCCTTGTCTTACATCGTCGTCGTCGTCCTGCGTCGTCTGTCGGTTTTTGAATCCGCAACTCATTCAAAATTACTTGTCTGATTCCAACCAAACTTTCAGGATAGGTTGTTCACTTTGTGTAGTTGTGCACCTGATACTTTGAATTTTGATTTTACAGATTTTAGAGGTTCAGGGAGCCAAAATTGCTAATTTGTGAGTCTGTCGGTTTTGGATCCGCAACTTCTTCAAAACTGCTTGTCGAATTCCAACCATACTTTCAGGATATGTTGTTCACCTGGTGTTGATGTGCACCTGATACTTAGAATTTTGATTTTACATATTTTAGAGGTTCACGGAGCCAAAATTTCTCATTTGTGGGTTTGTCAGTTTTTGAATCTGCAACTCCTTCAAAACTGCTAGTCCAATTCCAACCAAACTTTCAGGATTTGTTTTTCACCTGGTGTAGATGTGCACTTGATACTTAGAATTTTGATTTTACATATTTTTGAGGTTCATGGAGCCAAAGTTGCTCATTTGTTTTTCTGGTTAGTTAATCCTCAACTCCATCACAGCTTTAAGTCAGATTCCAACCAAACTTTGCAGAATATGTTGTTCACCTGATCTTGTTGTGCGTCTGATATGTAATACCGGTATTTTTTTACAGGTTTTAGAGGTTCACTGGGCCAAAATGGCTCATTTGTTAATTTAGTGTGTTAATGTGGTACTTTTTCAAAACTAGAAGTCATATTCCAACCAACCTTTCAGAATTTGTTGATCACTCGATTTAATTGTGCACCTGATACTTAAAATTTTGATTTTACAGATTTTAGAGGTTTACTTGGCCAAAAATCAAATGGCTCTTCTGTAGTGCAGGCGACACAAGTGTTCCATGGAACACCCATCAGTTTTTATACGACCGCAAAAATTTTGCGGTCGTATTATGGTATGGCGCTGGCGTCGGCGTCGGCGTCTGTGGACAGCATAACTTTAGTTCTAGTGAACGGATTGTTATCAAATTTTAGTATGATGTTTGTTGGCACAAGCTTAAGCCCGGGTTTTAATTTCGTGTTCCCTGCCCAACCCGTTTTTGAAAAAGAGGCAAAAAAGGGGCCAAAAAGGGGTAAAATTAGGTATTTTCGTGTCTGTGGACAGCATAACTTATGTTCTAGTGGATGGATTGTTTTCAAATCTTAGTATGATGTTTCTTGGAACATTCTTGAGAAACGTTTTTTTCCTTTAGGTTTTTGCCCCACCCATTTCAGAATTAGGGGCCAAAAAAGGGTTAAATAAGGTGTTTTCACATATTTGACTGTAGAATCTTTATTATTTATTGGATTTTGATGGGGTTTGTTTCAGTGTGCTCCTGAGGAAATTTCCAATCTGGAGTATGCCAACGGATTTCACGTAGCATGTACCACTCACGAGATAAATGGGGCCCAACAGGGGCAAATCTCAAAAAAAATAATTTTTTTATTTTAAGTCCGATTTTGATGCAGTTTTTTTCAATGGATTCCTTGTGAAAAATTAATATAGCACTCAGCTAGATTTTTGGTAACTTGTTTCCTTTCCCAGCTATGAGGGGCCGAACGGGGCCAAAATTGCGAATTTGCAGATTATGTAGAATTTTTATTTTTCATCGGATTTCAATGAGATTTTTTTCTTTGGATTCCTCTTGATCTAAGCTTTCAGTAGTATGTCAACGGATTTTTTGTAGGTCTTACCGTTTCCGAGCTACAAGGGGTCAAAGGGGCCAAAAATGCAATTTTTCTAAATATGTCAAATCTTTATTTTTCATCGGATTTCGATGGGATTTTTTTCTTTGGATTCCTC
>MJUU01046003.1:20064-32765 GCA_002080025.1 Modiolus philippinarum | reverse complement strand
TTTTTTCTTTGAATTTCTATGGATGTAAAGTTTTAGTTGATAGTACATATTTTGCATAGCTCTTACGGTTTTTTATCAGTAAGTAATCAAAAGGGTTTTTTCCCTATTTTGTTTCTAGCTAATAACTGTGTCTAGCTTCTTTTTGTGTCCATCTAATTATTGTGTCAAGCTCTTTACTGTGTCCACATTCACTGTAAACTACCTTTGTTGAAATTTCAGTGGTCGACATGCTGCGGTCGTATCATGCTGCGCTCGGCGTAGCCCTTTATTTCACATAGTTCCAATGCTTAAACAATGTTTTCCTCTGGCGATCACCTTGGATATAGCCTGAAAAACACATTTTTTTGTAGAGGACCAGCTAATGACTATTGTGCCCAAGTTTGGTATCAATTGACTAAGCAGTTTCAGAGGAGAAGATCTTTGAATGTGTTTTCCCATAGAGTCCAGTATCAAAATAATGTTTCCCCGCTGGCGGCCATCGTGGATATAGCGTGCTCCTGAAAACACCTTTTTTGTAGGGGACCACCTAAGGACTATTGTGGCTATGTTTGGTTCAAACTTACTCAGCAAATTCAAAGGAGAAGATCTTTGAACGTGCTTTCCCATAGGGTCAAATGTTAAAACAATGTTTCCCGCTGGCGGCCATCTTGGATATAGCACGGACCTGAAAAACTCCTTTTTTGTAGGGGATCACTTCAGAACTATTGTGTTTTAGTTTGTTTACAATGTGCTTTGCAGTTTCAGAGGAGAAGATCCTTGAATGTGTTTTCCCATAGGGTCCAATGTTAAAACAATGTTTTCTGCTTGCAGCCATGTTGGATATAGCGCGAACCTGAATAGCGCCTTTTTTGCAAGGGCCCACCTAAGTACTATCGTGGCCAAGTTTGGTTCAAACCAGCTCAGCAGTTTCAGAGGTGAAGATCTTTGAAGTGTTTTCACATAGGGTCCAATGTTAAAATCTTGCTTCCCGTTGGCGGCCATCTTGGATATAGCACGGACCTGAAAAACTCCTTTTTTGTATGGGACCACCTAAGGACTATTTGAATAAGTTTGGTTCAAACTGGCTCAGCAGATTCAAAGGAGAAGAGCGCGGAGCTGAAAAACACCTTATTGTAGGGGACCATCTAAGAACTTATTGTAGGGGACCATCTAAGAACTATTGTGGCCAAGTTTTGTGTCAATTCAACCAATTGGTTCAACAGTTTGAAAGTCTTTTACACTTAGGGTCCAATGCTAAAACAATGTTTTCCGCTGGAGTTCATCTTGGATATAGCGCGAACATGAAAAACACATTTTTATGTAGAGGATGAGCTAAGGACTGTTGTGTCCAAGTTTGGTATCAATTGGCTAAGCAGTTTCAGAGGAGAAGATTTTTGAATGTGTTATCCCATAGGGTCCAATTTTAAAACTAGAAGTGGTGCCATCAGAAATGAATGGCCATCCATGCACTTCCCTGTTTGACACAGAAAACAGAGTTCCACTGACAAGCTCACATGTGTCAAAATTGACATCTTTGGGCCTCTTGTTTGTACGTACCAAGACCAATATCAAAAATCCAAAAGCTAATTCTGCATCTGCAGACTACATGCTACAATTCTATTACAAAATTAAATCCATAAATCCAAAAACGTAGGTGGAGTTCCGCTGACAAGCTCACATGTGTGAAGATTGACATCATGGGGCCTCTTGTTTGCACTAAGACCAACATCAAAAATCTGAAAGCTTATTGCACATCAGCAGACTACATGTAACAATTCTATAACAAAATTAAATCCATAAATCCAAAAATGTAGGAGGAGTTCCTCTTACAAGCTCACATGTGTCAAGATTGATATCATAGGGCCTCTTGTTTGCGCCAAGATCAATATCAAAAATTTGAAAGATTATTGCCTATCTGTAGACTATATGCAACAATGCTATAACAAAATTAAATCCATAAATTAAAAAATGTAGGAGGAGTTCCACTTACAAGCTCACATGTGTCAAGATTGACATCATGGGGCCTCTTGTTTGCAACAAGACCAATATCAAAAATCCGAAAGCTTATTGCGCATCTGCAGACTATATGTAACAATTCTAAAACAAAATGAAATCCATAAATACAAAAATGAGGAAGGAGTTCCACTGACAAGGTCAATCTAACGGACAGACGGACAGACGGACGGACGGACGGGACCAAAACAATATCCCTGCATTTTCTTCAGAAAAGTGCGGGGATAATAATGTTTCCCGGTGGCGGTCATTGTGGAAATAGCGTGCTCCTGAAAACACCTTTTTTGTAGGAGACCACCTAAGGACTAGTGTTGCTAAGTTTGGTTCAAACTTACTCAGCAAAGTCAAAGGAGAAGATCTTTGAATGTGTTTTCGCAAAAGGTCAAATGTTAAAACAATGTTTCCCGCTGGCGGCCATTTTGGATATAGCACGGACCTGAAAAACTCCTTTTCAGAACTATTGTGTTTTAGTTTGGTTACTATGTGCTTTGCAGTTTCAGAGGAGAAGGTCTTTGAATGTGTTTTCCCGTAGGGTCCAATGTTAAAACAATGTTTTCTGCTTGCAGCCATCTTGGATATAGCGCGAACCTGAAAAGCCTTTTTTGCAAGGGACCACCTACGGATTATTATGGCCAAGTTTGGTTCAAACCAGCTCAGCAGTCTCGGAGGAGAAGATCTTTGAATGTGTTTTCACATAGGGTCCAATGTTAAAATCTTGCCTTCCGTTGGCGGCCATCTTGGATATAGCACGGACCTGAAAAACTCCTTTTTTGTATGGGACCACCTAAGGACTATTGTGGCTAAGTTTGATTCAAACTGGCTCAGCAGTTTCAAAGGAGAAGAGCGCGGACCTGAAAACACATTTTTGTAGGGGACCATCTTAGAACTATTGTGGCCAAGTTTTGTGTCAATTGGTTCAACAGTTTCAGAGAAAATCTTTGGATGTATTTTCCCATAGGATCTCATGTAAATTAATGTTTTCCGCTTGCAGCCATCTTGGATATAGCGCGAACCTGAAAAACGCCTTTTTGTAGGGGACCACCTAAAGACTATTGTGGCCAAGTTTGGTTCCAACCAGCTCAGCATTTCAGAGGAGAAGATCTTTGAATGTGTTTTCCCATAGGGTCCAATATTAAAATAATGTTTCTCGCTGGCGACCATCTTGGAAATAGCGCAGACCTGAACTAGAGAATGTGGCTGTAAGACACGGATGCCCCGCCAAAAGATTTATCGCAAAGGATAACCTCATATTAAAATGTAGGTCAAAGCCACTTAATTGTCATTAATTTGGGCAGTACTCATCAAGGCAATTAATTCGATTGTCCTATGATTTAACCAAATTCACCGAAGCATAAAATGTAGGTCAAAGCAACCTTATTGTTAATGATTTGGATAGTACTCGTCAAGGCAATTACTTTGTTGAAATATCATTGTCCTATAATGTGTAGTTGTTGAGAAATGGACTTTAACGCAAAACTTAACCAAAGTCACTGAAGCGTTTAATGTAGGTCAAAGCAACCTTATTTTCAATGATTTGGGTAGTACTCATCAAGGTAATTAATTTGATGAAATATCATTGTCCTATAATGTATAGATGTTGAGAAATGGACTTTAACGCAAAAATTAACCAAAAGTCACTGAAGTGTAAAATATAGGTCAAAGCCACCTAATTGTCAATGATATGGGTAGTACTCATCAAGACAATTAATTTGATGAAATATCTTTGTCCTATAATGTATAGTTGTTGAGAAATAGACTTAAACATAAACTGAACCAGAGTCACTCAAGCATGAAATATAGGCCAAAGAGTCAAACTACTTAGTGAACTATGTAGTACAATCAAAGATCTATCTACTGACCTATTATCATTGTTCTACCTCTTACAGTTTCTGAGAAATGGACTTAAACGCAGAACTTCACCGGACGTACGGACGGACGCACGGAAGGACGGACAATGGTAACAATATATGCCCCTTCCACATTCGTGGGCGGGGCATAAAAACACCTTTTTGTATGGGACCACCTAAAGACTATTGTAGCCAAGTTTGGTTCAAAATAGCTCAGCAGTTTCAAAGGAGAAGTTCTTTGAATGTGTTTTCCCATAGGGTCAAATGTTGAAACAATGTTTACCGCAGGCGGCCATCTTGGATATAGCGCGGACCTGGAAAACACCTTTTTGTAGAGACCATCTAAGGACTATTGTGACCAAGTTTTGTGTCAATTAGCCCAACAGTTTCAAAGGAGATCTTTGATTTTTTTCAATAGGGTCCAATGTTAAAACAAAGTTATCCTCTGGCCGCCATCTTGGATATAGCGCGGACCTGAAAAATACCTTTTTGATAGTGGACCACCTAAGGACTATTGCTGCAAAGTTTGGTTCCAATTGGCTGAACAGTTTCAGAGGAGAAGACCTTTGATTGTGTTATATTAAAACAAAGTTTTCCGCTGGTGGCCATCTTGGATATAGCGTGGACCTGAAAAACACCTTTCTATAGGGGACCTTGGGTCCAATGTTAATGTTTCTCACTGGCGAGCATCATGGATATAGCGCGGACCTGAAAAACACCTTTTTTGTATGGGACCACTTAAAGACTATTGTAGCCAAGTTTGGTTCAAACTTGTACAGGAGTTTCAAAGGAGAAGTTCTTTGAATGTGTTTTCCCATAGGGTCAACTGTTAAAACAATGTTTACCGCAGGCGGCCATCTTGGATATAGCGCGGACCTGAAAAACACCTTTTTTGTAGGGACCATCTAAGGACTAGTGTGGCCAAGTTTTGTGTCAATTGGCTCAACAGTTTCAAAGGAGATCATTGAATTTTTTTTAATAGGGTCAAATGTTAAAACAAAGTTATCCTCTGGCGGCCATCTTGGATACAGCGCGGACCTGAAAACACCCTTTTTTTGTAGAGGACCACCTAAGGACTATTGTTGCAAAGTTTGGTTCCAATTGGCTGAGCAGTTTCAGAGGAGAAGACCTTTGATTGTGTAATGTTTAAACAAAGTTTTCCGCTGGTGGCCATCTTGTATGTAGCGTGGACCTGTAAAAACGGCGTTTTGTAGGGGACCACCAAAGGACTATTTTGGCAAGGTTGTTTACAATTTGCCCAGCAGTTTCAGAGAAAAAAAAGATTTTCAAATGTGTTTCCCCATAGGGTCCAATGTCAAAACAATGTTTTCCGCTTGCGGCCATCTTGGATATAGGGTGGACCTGAAAAACACCTTTTTGTAGGGGACCATCTAAGGACTAATGTGGCCAAGTTTTGGGTCAATTGGCTCAACATTTCCAGACAGATCTTTAGATGTTTTTTCCCTTAGGAGCAAATGTTACAACGAAGTTTTACTCTTGCGGCCATCTTGGATATAGTGCGGACCTGAAAAAAAACACCTTTTTTGTATGGGACCACCTAAGGACTATTGTGGCCAAGTTTGGTTCCAATTGGCTCTGCAGTTTCAAAGGAGGAGATCTTTGAATGTTTTCTCATAGGGTCGAATGTTAAAACAGTGTTTCCCGATGGCGGCCACCTTGGATATAGCACAGACCTGGAAAACAATCCACAGACCTGGAAAACACCCTTTTTGTAGGGGACAACGTAAGGACTATTGTTGCCAAGTACGGTTCCAATTGGTCCAGTAGTTTCATAGGAGAAGATCGTTGAATGAAAAGTTTACGCCAGAAGGACGACGGACGGACGTACGGACGACGAATGCAAAATGATGGCAAAAGCTCACCCTGGCATTAGCCAGGTGAGCTAAAAAGGTGTTTTTCAGAGCCGCGCTATATCCAAGATGGCTGTCAGTGGGAAACATTGTATTTCGGTTATTTCACACACAAAAAATAAATAAATAATAAAACAAGAGGCTCTCAAGATCCTGTATCGCTCACCGGGACCATGGCTGACATAGATAAAAGGCATTTCCAATAGAAAAAAACAAAACATAAAATTTAGTAGAATACTTTTTTTTCTTAAATTACAGTATTCTTGTTTGGTTTCCATGGCAACCCAAAGATCCACCATCCATTACAACCCATAACAGAACACTATTCAAAAAAAATTTGGGCAGGGGTTCCCCTTATAATCAAGGTAATACATATTGCTGAAATTAAAACATTCCGACCACAATTCAAATAAAAATTCAAAAATTTGGGCAGAGGATCCCCTTAAAATCAAAAAGGCCAATGCAAAAACTATGTTCCAGATGGTGGCCATCTTGGATGAGGTACAGACCTGCCAGATACAGTTTTTGGATGGGACCACCTAAGCACCATTGTGGGACCATTGTGGCTTAGTTTGGTTCTAATTGGACTAGTAGTTTCTAAGAAGAGGATCTTTGAATGTATATTCCATAGGGTCCAATGTTAAAACTATATTCCCGCTGGCGGCCATCTTGGATGAGGTATGGACCTGCCAGATACCTTTTTAGGAAGGGACCATGTAAGGGCCATTGTGACTAAGTTTGGTTATAATTGGACTGGTATTTTCTGAGAAGATCTTTGAATATCTTTTCCATAGGGTCCAATGTCAAAGCTATGTTCCACTGGCGGCCATCTTGGATGAGGTACAGACCTGCCAGGTACCTTTTGGATGGGACTATCTAAGACCATTGTGGCTTAGTTTAGTTTTAATTTGACAAGTAGTTTCTGAGAAGAAGATCTTTGAATGTCTTTTCCATAGGGTCCAATGTCAAAACTATGTTCCCCTGGCGGCCATCTTGGATGAGGTACAGACCTGCCGGATACCTTTTTTGGAAGGGACCATCTAAGGACCATTGTGACTATGTTTGGTTATAATTGGACGAGGAGTTTCTGAGAAGAAGATCTTTGAATGTCTTTCCCACAGGGTCCAGTGTTAAAACTATGTTCCCCGCTGGCGGCCATCTTGGATTAGGTACGGACCTGCCGGATACCTTTTTTGAAAGGGACCATCTAAGGACCAATGTGACTAAGTTTTGTTATAATTGGACTGGTAGTCTCTGAGAAGAAGATCTTTGAATGCCTTTTCCATAGAGTCCAATGTGAAAACTATTTTCCCCGCTGGCGGCCATCTTGGTTTAGGTACGGACCTGCCGGATACCTTTTTCAGAAGGGACCATCTAAGGACCATTGTGACAAAGTTTGGTTATAATTGGACTGGTAGTTTCTGAGAAGAAGATCTTTGAATGCCTTTTCCATAGGGTCCAATGTTAAAACTATGTTCCCCGCTGGCGGCCATCTTGGATGAGGTACGGACCTGTCGGATACCTTTTTTGGAAGGGACCATCTAAGGACCATTGTGACTAAGTTTGGTTATAATTGGACTAGTAGTTTCTGAGAAGAAGATCTTTGAATGTCTTTCCTATAGGGTCCTATGTTAAAACTATGTTCCCCGCTGGGGGCCATCTTGGATTAGACACGGACCTGTCGGATATATTTTTTAAAGGGGACCACCCAAGGACTATTGTGATCAAGTTTGCTTCCAATTGGCCCAGTGGTTTCAGAGTAGAAGATCTTTGAAGGAAAAGTTTACGACAGACGGTCGGACAGACGACGGACGGACGGACGGGCTAAAAAATGAAGCCAATTCAACCAATTTTAAACCCTATGCCCTATGGTTTTGGTCATCAGTATAGGCATGGCATAGAAGCAATTCGTCAAGTGAGTGATAAAGGTTCAGTCTTTGAACCTCTGGTTTGAAAGTAATTTTCAGAATAAACCCGACAACAAAATGTGTTCTTTCAAATGACAGAAGTGTGTATGTTGATATTTTAAATGGATGGATTAAAAAGAGGAAAACGTCAATTATAGACGAAGAAAGCTTTGTTCTCAGAGATGGTCATTTCTCATTGTTGGAGGCCTCATGGTGACTTCAAGAGGAAGAACAACAATCCATTGCCTTTCTTTTGCCATGTATTTGTAGAGACTTTGTCTCAAGTGCATTTACTCCACATTCCTTCATTGCTTATTGTTACAAACCGGTTAGGGGACGATCATTTGATCTTCAGGGGGAGGCTTGGGCGATTTGGCCTAGAAAAATTATTCATTTTCATGAAAATTTCGAAAAATTATTTATTTTCATGAAAATTTTGAAAAACTATTTATTTTCACCAAATGTCACATCAAGTTATTTATTCACATCTGCAACAAAAAATATATTTTCTTCAAATCAACATTATTTTTTTTTATTTTCATGACAAGTAGAATTAAAATATTTATTTTCACTGGCATGCACCAAGATTAGATTATTTATTTACAAAATCGCCCACACACCCCCATCGTGTAAATCAAATGGTCGTCTCTTAATACAGCAGCAACATTTTTTAAAAGATTGGATGCTCAGAAGTTAAACCTTATAAATTGATAAAATACTTCTGAGGTATGCAACTGGTTGAATTGACAACTTACACATATATGCTTCAAATGAGCTCACTAGATAAAGAAATCAAAATAACAACCCGACCTAGTGCTGTTGTTCATTTATACCGATATGTCATAACGAAATGAGCAATCAGCTTTGGTAAGCAGCTTCTATGTTAATTCAAAATGCTTTCATGCATTCTCAGAGATGATCAAATTATGTTTTTAGACAGGGCCTTTTTATTTCGTGTTGGCGGTCATGTTTGTTATAGGATCTGAATGGGCAATCCTAATAACATCCCACACATCGCTCTGAACGGTTTAGCTTGCTTTAATAGTTAAAAGACAATCAAATTATTACATCTTACCATGTATTTAGGCAAGAAAAAATATATGTGTGTTTCCGGTTATATGGAATTTGAAAATAGGGTCGGTAGGTCGGCAAAAAGTAGAAATAGACACATCTGTGTGTTGATGCGGCGCACAAAACGGCAGACTATCGCTAAAACGATCGAGGCCATACAAATGCATTTTGAAGTATGGAAAAAAAGCTAGGGGTCGGTCGGGTAACCGGTAACTCATATATTTTTTTATTGGCCTTATAGGGATTTTGTCCAAAATATTTTTTAGAAAAAACCATAGCCCTCCTTCAAGTTAAATGGTCGGTCCCTAAATGGTATATTTAAAAAAACTGACTGATAGAATCTTCTCTTGAATGACATCCTAAAATTCTTTGCTCTAAAATAAAACTTACATTTTCATGCATAGATTTTGAAAGTTGAAAAACTTGAGAGAAAAAAATGAAAACAGACATGGACATGCGTGTACAATCTAGTTGATTTTAGATGCACTGATATATATTTTAAAGCCATGTACTTCATGATTTGAAAGACGTAAATACACTTTTTATGACAAAAGAATTGTACAGGTGATCAACAATCTCGTCTTGTTATTTTTGTTATTTAACTTTTCTTTTATTTTCTCCACATCGTATTTTTATCTCGGAAATTGGATCCAACAAACTGTTCTATTATTTTCATGTAAAATTATATATATTGAATAAGAACTGCTTTCATTTTTTGATCAAACCAAACAAATTGGAATGTCCAAAAATGTCTCACTAACCAAACATATTTTAGGGGATGACCATCTGATTTTTAGGGGGAGACTTGGGCGATTTGGCCTTGAAAATTTATTTATTTTCATGAAAATTATTTTCAATGTCAAGTAGGATTCCAATATTTATTTTCACTGGCATTACAAAATCGCCCAAGCCCCCCCCCCTCCTGAAAGTCAAATGGTCGTCCCCTTACGTTAACGTCACATCGTCACCATTTTCACATTGGTTTCAGAACCGGAATCGATGAAGGCAATGCTGCGTGGCTTTTGGTCGAAATTACATGAAGCTCTGAAATTTGGAACAAAACATCAAAGGTAAAAGTATTATCTAACCTAGTGAAATATTTGTCAGTAAGTAACTTCCCATTCTAAATGGCTTCTTTGTTAGATATAACTCAGATTTATTCTATTTGGCCCAATATACCACTCTCCTTCTTGTAACTCTTACTGTACACAATCCATGACTTCGCCTTTGTATATTTTGTAACCCTTAATATTAATATTAATTTATTCGTTAGTTTAGTGTATTATCTTTTAACCTATTCATGATCTTCATAATTTGTAATTTTGTCTTTCTCCATTTTTTAATTATGTATTTACATTTTAATAAGTCGTAATTTTTTCCATATTTGGTACTTTAACGGTTTGGAAAGTGTTAAATCTTCAGATTTTCTGAAGATTATTTGCAAATCGTATAGACCACTTCGACTACTTATGTTCTACACAATGCAAGTGGAAGTACCGTTTTCACTAAATATTATAAAAACTTATTTTGGGTTGTTCGCAGTTTGATGTTGCATTATTTATTCATGAAGTACTTACGTGCGGTATGAATGTTTAGAATTAAAAGTATGCATGGAAAATTTTTCTGATTTTCACATACAGATTATATTCCATTAAAGGGGTAAGGACATACTTAAAAAATATAACTAATATTAACATTTGTAAGGGGAGTTAATTTAATAAACCTTGGCAATAAGGTCCTCTATAGAATGCATCGCAGTCTTTAATTTTTTTTAACGTTTTCGCATATGTTTCTACTTTGAGATAAGTAAAGCAAATATAAAAAACTGAAATTTAATTAAGATTATTGTTAGAAAAAGGACCTTCCGTAACACAAATTGTACCAATCAGAACCTTCAAACAATAGATTCAGTTGTGATTCAGCAAAGAGACCTCAACCTAATGAATCACTATTCGTCCAAATGACTAAATTCAGTTTGATAGATGGTATTAACAATGAATGAATACTGCTTCTGGAAAATATTGAGTCTCCTAAGGTATGTTCAGCCGGGCGCATTACTTTTCCGCAAATTTTTCAAATGTTAATTATTACGTTTCCGCAAATTAAAAGTTTACGATTCCGCAAATTTAAGCATTACGTTTCCGAAAATTTACCTGGTTAATCAGGTATAAATGCTGCGTTCACATGTAATTCGAATTGATTCGCATTCGATGCACATTAAACTAATGCGTATTAGTAATTACTTTACTCAAAACTCAACACGTAATACGTATCGAATGCGCATCGAAAACGTTTTCGATACGCATTCGATGCGCATTATATGTACGTCTGAACGCAGCAATAGATTTCATTACAATTACAATATGATTTATAATGATTAAATAAAATTGACCAAAAAATATGACCGTCAGCTTTGTGCATGAATGTACTGGGTGGATCCACACTATTTTGTTTTGACTATTGGGATTAGCTTTAATAAGACTTCACTGATAAATCAAGTTAAGATTTTGAACATGTTAACCTTAGAATTTGAAATACAAGTAAGATGTGAACATAATGGTCAGATATGTGCTCTTTTTAACCCACAAAAATAAACTTCTGAAAAAAGTTTTTAAAAAAGTATCAAAACAATAAATACTTGTTGGCTATTATCGTATGTGTTTCTTTTTAATATTGTATGTAATACTTTTGTACAAAATATACTGCGAATGTCACAAGTTAAAAAAAAGAAACGTGATCATGTAGCGGTCGTCTTTATTATCATTTTTTTTTAATTGTATAAACTTAAAGTCGCAAAATATTTCACAAAGGTGAGATATTTCTTTTGCGGAAACGAAATCTTTTTCTGGAAAAGTAATATATATTTTTTGCGGAAAGGTAAACTATTTTTTCCGGAAACGTAATATATTTTTTTTCGGAAACGTAATGCCAATTTGCGGAAATGTAAAACGACGGTTCAGCCCATTAGCCAGTATTCCGGTATAAGCGTAGAATGATCTAGAATACAATACTTGACAATGAAATATTACGAGATCCATTTACACGTGTTTTGTTGTTATGTCGTCTGGTGGCCTATAATTATACTTTCAGACATTGTAGGTGCTTCCTATATTGTTTACTTTTTTAATTAGGTTGCAGAGAACACAGATAAACGAATTTTCCATTATATTTTATAGGATATCTAGCAATTCAGTGAGATATATCTAGTCGTAATAGTTCTCGATGAATTGTCAAAATTCCAAAATAGACTCAAGATAGCTTAATCATAGAATATTTTTAGCATGACAAAATGCATCGTTATTACTGCGAGTGTTCTCAGCAAAACAAGTTTCGCTACCGGTGTACCTGATCTCATCCATGTTTTTATTTGGTCCGTGTTGTTCATTTTTGTATCTGTTCCGATTCTATTTGGAACCTTGCAATGTCTAAATTTTTATAAATTTTGTTGAAAACTAAGAAGTATCTCCCTCATGCAAAGCTCTGTCCTTAGCTGATTTTGGCTTTACATTTAGATCATATTGATTATTTGTTCTCTATCAGTTTTTAACCATCTTTGAGTTATGGTCTTCCAAACGTTTAGATTTTATCTGCACTGAAGAGACATAAGTTGTCGAAATCTGCATATGCAGAAATTGAATTCACAGTAACTTCGGTATTTACTATTTAGTTATCTAAAACGAACAATCCAAGAACAATGGCAACATCGGATAAACAAAGACATAACATCAGCACGGCACAGAAAAGAAAAATGAAGACGCACATATGACTGACGGTTCGGTTCTCACTTATACAGTTTCCTATCAAAAACATTAAAATCTGTCCCAATTTCCCACAAAAAGGCTACTTAAACAAGGCTATGTTTTCCATAACTTGATGTCATTACTGCAGAAATTTTACTTTCGCCATCACGATCTTTTTGACCGCTAGTGGATATCTGTTTGCCAAATTACAACAGATCTTTCCCTGTAAGGGAACGACAATTTGATTTTTATGGGGCGGGGGGGGGGGGGGCT
>MJUU01046003.1:638-14551 GCA_002080025.1 Modiolus philippinarum | reverse complement strand
GGGGGGGGTGCTGGCAAATTTTATAAATATTCTCTCCCTGAAAAAGTTGGAAATAAATAATCTGGCCTGCACATCCAAGAAGATAACTAATCTAACCTTAGATTTATTGGTACGATACGATAATGTTATTGAAAATAACAATTTTCGCCGCGAAAAATAAATATTCTGGTCCGCAAAATTTTGAAAATAAAAAATCTGACTCGACCGAATTTGCCAGCCCCCCTTAGAATCAAATGGTCGTCCCCTTTGGGGAGTAAAAATCTGCAATTGTTATGTTACAACACCATGGTACCCAATGGGTGAAAGATATTGAAACCTTATCTGTATGTCCGTTATTGGTATAAAAATTTTCCCCCCAAAAAATCATGGAAAGTTGACTCTAAAAGTCCCAAAGAAAAAATATTGGTGTTATTTACCAAACCCTGTTGTTTCTACAGTAAAAATCAATGGAACGATGTTTTGTGTCATCATTGTCTTTTTCTTTTCATAAGGGATAATTTTATAGTTGAATCAAATTAAAGACCAAACCAACTATTGTTTATACGCACAACGCAGCGCATTGCCATTGTTCTGTAAGACGTCTATGACGTCGCGCTGTGTGGAAGATCAGCAGAGTGACATTCAATTACTACGTTGGTGATGAATAATTTTGAAATAAAAAAAGTAATCAAATTACAAAAATGTAATTTATATCTAAATAAGATGGAACATTATTAAATTCAAATTTAAATTCTTTATTGCCATAAAACGACAAACAAATAAACAACATGTATAACAAATATTAAACATCGTTTACTTTTGTAGACATATGAAAAGAATTGGCAATATTCTTGTGTTATTGTACGAACCGCCGACTATCCATCAAATAATAGTATACAAATTATTCGTCATAGAGTCATATAATTGATATAATTTGTAAAATTGCGACACCTTTATCTCATAAACCAGCGTTGAATCGCGCAACAAAGGGTCTGTGCTTCGATTCTCGGTCGAAATTAAATATTTCATGGACCCAATTTTCGGTTCTTACACCATGGTCTCAAGGAACGACCCATAGCACGTTAAGCACTTTTCATATAGTTCGGCAAGGTGCAAATCACTTAAAAATGTAAATAGCTCAAGGTCGGCGGTTCTCTGCACGTACTCCGGCTTCCTCCACTACTAAAATTGACCGTCACGATATAACGATGTAACTGAAATACTGCTGAAAACCCATACAGAACAAACAAAAAACAAACAAACAAACAGCCTTCACTGCGTACTTGACAACTGGTATGGTTTCGATTATGCCATATACAGGGGCGTATATTTGCGCCGATTTTTAGTGTGAACAAATGACAAAAATACCTGTATTTGAAACGAAATTAACAAGTAAAAATCGGCACCAATGAAGAAATAATCGGCGCAAATAAAAGAAAAAAATCGGCGTTAATGAAAGAAAAATCGGCGTAAATGAAATTCAAATCGGCGCAAATGCAAAATTCCGGTATGCAGATATGAAATATCACGTAAAAATTTATGCAATGGTGCAAGACCATTAGAGGGACACGTGCACAACATTTTATTTTCGGAAAAGGCCTGGGAATTTTTATGTGAATCTTACAATTCTTTATGCCCGCTTTTCTTTTATTAGACTGTCATTAGGACTTACGAAAGGAAACCCTTAGCTGATATAATTATATCTTCCTTATATTTGTTTATTTCATTATGTTTTTGTTTAATACATGTATATCTATGTCTGCAATTTTCAATAAAATATTATAATAACATACATTATTACACCCCAAAAAACGAAGTTAATGTACACTGGTATCGCCTTATCTGTCCATTGGTTTGTGTGTCCTTGGACATTTTTATGGAGCTTACCTCGATAGCGCCATTATATTGTATATGGGATAAAGCTTTTATAAGTTGTAATAACTTGTGTGTAATCCCTTTGCATTTTGAGCAAAATAATTATGTTTAAATCAACCCTCCTTACAAATACTACCAGAATGTTAGTTGTCACGCGTTTTCAGATTGACGGAAATTGATTCCGAACTTTTTAAAAACTTTATTATATTTTTAGATTTCTCGAAAGCCCTTCTTTATTTTAAAATTTTTGAAATATTTTAGAATGTTAGTAACTAATTCATGTTTTGGTCTTGGTTTTTCTTGTTTTTTTTTCGTCATATTTTGAAGAAAAAAAAAGTTACAGCACGTTTTCGGGTTGCCTATTTCATAGACAATACCGTTGAATTGATTGATGATTACTTGAAACAATCTTAGTAACTATAAGAACTAATATGAACTTTTACTTGGGTTTTCATTGAAAAAAATCGGGGGAGGGGGGTAAAGGATAAAAGATTCCTTCCCACCTCCTTCAACACAAAAGCCCCTAACTTGAAAGTCCAAGATTAAAGTCTGGTTCTTTGGTTTTCAATTTTCCCAAATTGGGAGAGCAAAATTTGTTTTGCTCAAAATATTTTTACTTAGCGGGAAGGTAAACAAATATTTTCATTTTTTAATTTTTGTATCAAAGGAAAACATGATAAAATCAAACTTATGAAATATATTAAAGGTCTGACATTATTAGAACAACATTTTTATAAATAGTAATAATGTACATTTTACTATCCAGAAATAATAACTTTCAAATCCCGAATGATTAAGAAAATATAATGAAAATTCTCGGGATGGTGAATCCCGAATTTCCTGCGGAATAAAACAGTTGATCCAACCGCTCTTACACCTTGAGTACTCCCATGAAGATTACAATAAGAATATCCAGGACAACACACTAAAATATTTGAAACAAAAAAAATGTAAAAAAAAATATGTTACACCTTCTTTTTCTTTTCTTTATCCCCAAATCACGCTTATTAATAAGAAGTGTCCATAAAATACAGTGCCGTACAAAAAAATCATTGCTTCGGTGTTCATTATGGATACTTTCGACGTATATTACTGTGACGTCATCTTCATTGAAAGAAAAAAAATCAAGCGACGTGTGGCCGAAAAAGCCTATTTTTGTCGTTATATTCCATTATATCTTTCTTATGAGTTCGGTGACCTATTGTTTTTATTGCCTTATTCTAATTAATACAAACAACTTTACATGCTCTGAAAATATGAGGAAAAAATCAACAGCAGAATTTTCACAATTTAATTGAAAAGATAACAAAAATGTCTAATATTTTGCGCGGGAAAGTAATTAAGCGTTAAAATAATCATCATTCTTTCTTTCAAACGTTTGTTCGTTTAAAGAATTGAAAGTTGTAGACTTCCTGGAGTATAATACAGTAATCCGTTTGCAATTTCAACTATTATTACCGAAATGGCAAGGGTTTGAAGTTAACCTTCTCATTTCTCCATCTTCCGAATTTAGCTACTTTTCACAGCGCCATAGCAACAAAACTAAGTCGGTGACCTATATTTTTTATTCTTGAAAATTATTCCGAATACCTTAAAGAATGGTTATGCTAAGTTTCACGAAAAAATCAACAGCAGAAATGAATAATTGGTTTGGTCTTTAAAAGGGTGGTGAAGAAGGTTATTCAATCCTATTCTAATTACACATTTGTATTTCGTCTCTGTAAAAATTGCATACCTTTCCCCTATTCCGACCTGAAATCTAAATAATTTGTACGTTGCGCGGAGTAAAAATCTTACAAAAGAAAAGCATCTAACTTTGAATGCTTTGATTTTAGTATCATGCAAAATCGCATGACAGCCGATGGAATTAATGAAACAGCATTGGAACAACGTGCGCTATACATGTGCGTTGA
Organism: Modiolus philippinarum; assembly: GCA_002080025.1. Classification (NCBI taxonomy): domain Eukaryota; kingdom Metazoa; phylum Mollusca; class Bivalvia; order Mytilida; family Modiolidae; genus Modiolus; species Modiolus philippinarum. The sequence continues at coordinate 10,784 of MJUU01046003.1, read as the reverse complement.
AAAACCGTAACGTTAAGATCGATAACTCTTGACATAACGTCATTGGTATCCTCTTACCTTAACAGCAGACTAGGCTCCTTGAGCTAGCCGGTAGTTTAGCAGCAAGCGCTCCTCGACCCATCTTCCTAATTACGTTTTGTCCTTATCTTTCCCTTTTCAAGATTGTGGTCTTGGAGTTAGTGGTCTACCTGTATAGGGTTTTATTTGTATGTTTATTATACTATAGGAAAACGGGATAAAGAAAGGGGAGATTTGGGTACCCATAAACCGGGCTAACCCTACCGCTGCCTGTTGCTAGTGCCGGTACCAAGTCCGACTATCCTATCGTTGTCTATGTTTGTCTTTTGTCATTTAATTGTTTTTCTTGTGCAGTTCCCCGGTGGATTGTAGCATGTGATTGGAATGTTCGGCCATTGTAAGTGTTTCCTGTTATCTTTTCTTCATTAATTTTGGGTCAGCACCGAAGTACTGAATGTGGTGAATATCCCCGGAGACTAACAACTCACCAGCAGATGCATCGGCCCAGTGGTAATAAACAACAGATTACCGAAGTTACTTTCAATCAGATTTAACAAGATTTGATAAATTATATGTATATCACTGATTAAAAGAAGTGTTGTTCCTTTTTAGTTATCATATACAGCCTTTTTCCTTGTATTTTTACACATCATTTTTCAGACAAATTAGGTACTCCAACGAAAAAAATTTAATGTCCGCATTCAATGAATATAACGGTGCAAAAAGATAGTAATCCTTCCATAATAAGAAATGAAAACTTTTAATCTCCAGAAAGGTTTAGATTAAGGATTAATTAACATAATTGAAAAAAAATACAATTTGTCCACTTCCGGTATTTGTTTTCTCGCATTTACCAGTTCTATTAGAGCTCAAGAAAAACGGGTTCAAAATGATTTTGATTCACAACGCTTTGAGTTACAACACGATTTTGAGTTACAAAGAGATACTTTGCCGGGTCTTCCAGATGCACCACTAAACCTCTTTCACAGGTCCTCGCTGATTTATTGACCGCAGTCAGAGATGGCCTGAAAAATTACTGTGATAAAGCTTACTCCACATGCGGCGTGAATCAAATGTGGATTCTTAAAAATTCCAAAGATCTCCTTGAACAGCTATCCTCAATCAGTCTTACCCATGTCTTTTGACTTTTCTACTCTTTATTACCCTGCCACACAATAAACTGAAAACAGTTATTGCAGATTTAATACATCAATGTTTCTGCACTAAAAATCGAGAACGCATATACACCTATTTATTTAGTTATAGGGAAAGACAAGGCATATTTTGTTAAGAACCACACTGATTCAAACAAGAAGTACACTGACACTGACGTAATCAAAATATTAGCATTTTTGATCGACAATATTTTTGTCGAATTCGCAGGTCGTGTTTTCCAACAGACAATAGGGATTCCCTTGGGAACTAACTGTGCGCCGCTTTTAGCTGACCTTTTCCTTTACGTGTATGAGGCCAAGTTTCAACAAGGGCTTACGCAAAGAAAACAAAAACATTTAGCCCAGTCCTTTAATTTCAACTTCCGCTACATAGACGATGTACTTTCTCTTAATAATCCTAAACTTAAGGTGTATTTACATCAGATCAATCCCAATGAGCTTGAAATTAAAGAAAAAACTGATACACCTACTTCAGCTTCGTACCTAGATCTTTTATTGTATATTGACGGAAATGGACGTTTGAAATCTAAGCTATATGACAAGCGTTTCCAATTGTGAACCTTCCCTTTCTTAGTAGCAATATACCTACCTCTCCAGCCTATGGAGTGTACATTTCACAGTTGATTCGTTACTGTCGAGCGTGTAGTTTGTGCAGTAATTTTTTTGAACAGAACAAAACACTGTCCCAAAAGCTGCTTAGTCAGGAATTTGTTCATCCTATGTTAATTTCATCCCTCAACAAATTCTATAGTCGTCACCATAACATCATTGATAGATATGACCTGTCAGTGTCCCAAACGAAAGTGGACATTTTCAGCTAGATTCACGTCTTCCCGGATTTGACTACCGATTTTGACATTTTCCTTGATTGACTCACTCACAGTGTGACAGGTGCTATTAACAGAGCAGGACATGCTTACCCTTCCAGTGCATCTGATGTCACTTCGGTTTTAGTGGAGTTCATACTGTGAGTGCCTTTGTTTTGAATGTTGTAATTTCTATTTCTGTGCTTTGTATCTGTCTAACGTCATTTTGTTCTGTGTCCAACGTCATTGTTTTCTGTGTTCTCGTTTTGGCCATGTCTTTGGATTTCGATTTTTGTAAATTCCACTCGTTTGTTCCTTCGGTATTCTACTGCCGTTGTTTTGGACAATAATTAAGATAAACTACGACGAAAATTCATGAAAACTGCAAAAAGAAGTAAAGGGTAAATTGCCGTGCACCTACGTGCACTCATGAATCTATTTGAAACTTTGCAATTCAAAAGTAGAGGTTGTAATTTAAATACAACACTTAACGTGTGTCTTCATGCACCGTGTCATCTCTATGTATTTGTGCAATGAAAATTGATAATATATGAAATTTTGCTTACATAAGTTTTCGGTGGAGAACTTTATTTTCATTTCTATCAAATTGATGTTATCTTTCTTTGAACATAGTTTGAAAAAAATGAATTTGGTGTCCTTTTTATTATCAATGAACCAGATTAAAAAAAAAACAAAAACATTTGGTTAGTAAATCGATACATCTTAACCATCCACTTATATCATCATATTTAATGCAAATGTACGAGAAGTCTCAAATTTTATTTAATCAAATAATGAAGTCCCTGTCTATAGTAATTACAGCAACTTCTGTGAAAACACATAAAATCTAAGGAATATTTCTTCCGTGCAATGCTTTGTGCTTAGTTTTTTTTTGGTTAAAAATCTTATAAAGTATTTGTTCTCTTCCGGCTTTTGCATTTTTTTATTTGCACTAAAGAAAACAATAATATGTTCCTTTACGGTAACTATTATTTTTATATTGTTTATACTACGAAGTCATTAAATGTAGTCAGATATCCTGCATCAATTCTGCTTTTTCATAATCTTTGGTCAAACAACCCATCTGCATTATAAAAACTTCAAAATATATACCATAGCATCGTGATATAAATCAAAAACTACTTATTTTAGACTACTACTAATTACACGCACAGTAGTCCAGTACATCGGCGCTTTCCCGGAAATCTTTATTGTAAACTTGCAATATCTATTTGGGGGGATCTCTAGCCTTATGGAAAGCCCTGTCTTTACCTGATTTTGACCATTCGTGATATCATATTGGTTATTTGTTCTCTACCAGTATTAGTGTATCTTTTGATTTATGGTCTCTTTTTTATCTGATCTATACTGTAAAGATATAATTTGTCGAAATGGTAATCTGCAGAAAGCAATTATTCTTAATAATCTCTCTTCTTTTTTATCAAATAATATGCAACCTTTTCTATTTTAGCCGTTCGGAATGATGTTTTTCCTTCGATATATTACATTTGTACCTCTTGTGACAAAGAAGTTAAACATACAGATCACATTTATATGTCTCTTATTTGTGACACGAATTTTTGTGGCCGTGTATTACATAAATAAAAGGCATTTTCTTTTTCCGTCCATAAAAATTGATACACAAATTAACTGGACTTACTTTTTACAAATGTCTGTTTATGATCTTCAAATGGTTTGATTTGATCTGCACCGGAGAGACAAAAGTTGCCGAAATGGTCATATGCAGGAAGTAAATTTACATTTACTTCGTTGTTTTTTTTTTATTAATAAACAATGGGCCGATGGGTCTGCTTGATGACTGTTTGCCCTGAAGGAATTCACCAAGTAGTCATTACTTTGGTGCTGACCCCAAAATATTATTAATTTGATATCGTTTGAGAAATTTGATGAGTGGAGACCTGATCACATGACCCACTGTATTTTTAGAGATTGACTTGAAAACAGTATATCAAAAAGTTATATCGCATGTTACTAAAAATAGTAATGCATATGGCAAGTTTCTATGAACGTTGCTTAAATCATTTTGATGCATTTTTAAAGAATCAATTACATGTATATATTATACACACTGTACTCATATTAAAGTGTTTTAACTTTTAACTATAATTTATTGAAATATTTCAATTGTATCTTGTATTCAATTATCTAGACAAGAACAAAAATGACATTTTCAGTGTTTCTGTAAATTAATAATATAATAATTGTAGTCTGTGAACGAGGTCGGTACGATGTTATATCGACCTCGGATTTCATCCTCGGTCGATATGCTTTTCCAAGGTCGATATAACATCGTATCGACCTCATACACAGACTATAATTGTATAATATCTAAATTTTACAAAATTTTTGTTTAAAACTAAGGATTATCTCTCGTGCATTGATATGGCCAAAGCTGTTTTTTTTCGCTTCATTTAAATCTTTTTGGTTATTTGTTCTATTTCAGACATACAAATGTTTGGCCTATGGTCTTCCAAATGCTTTGAGTGAATTTGCATTGAAGGGTGAGTCGTAGAAATTACCATATGCAGAAACTAAATTTACAGGAACTTCAGTATGTCCCAAATGAAAGTGGACTTTAAGCTAGATTCACGTCGTCCCGGATTTGACTATACCGATTTATGGACTCACTGACAGTGCTGTGAACAGAGAAGGATTTGATTGCCCGTCCGGAGCACCTGATGTCACTCTCAGTGTCATGGGAGTTCACGCTGTGAGTGCCTTGAATTTGAATATTGTATTTTAATTCCGCGTTTTCTAGCTGTCTAACGTCATTGTTTTCTGTGTTCTCGTTTTGGCCATGTCTTTAGCCTCCGATTTTTGTAATTACAAATATTTTGTTCCTTCGGTAACTACTGCTGTTTTTTGAACACAGTAAACGCTCATAAGATAATGTGAAAAAAGACCTTTAACCAATGTATCAAACGTTGAAACAACCTAGAAATTATTGGTTGTTTTATGTTTTGTTTTTTATTTTTGCTTTGTTTCATTGTAAATAACCCAATTTTTGGCTGCACGTTAACGTTATCGCTTTGCCTGCTTTATACGATTATTGTGATACAAATTATTTATAAAGTATTGATTTTCTTTGTATTTCAAGTAAGTTTGAAAAAGAGGTCAGTGCTTAAATCTTGACCCGAAGCTCCAAAATTTATCTGGCTAAGCTCAAGTTGAAAATTAAAAGGAATTTCGAGCAGACACGAATGTTCTATGGACGCCAAAACAGTGTAGTATAATTAAACTGGAACTTTCAGTAAATGTTTCACTGACCATACAGAATCATCATTTTTGAAGATTTTCAAACCCAATGTCCTGTATACCTGAAATATCAAATAAATTTTACGTGATTTGGTTTTCAATTTGTATATCCCTGGTTAACTGCAGTGTTGTTCGTTTAATTACAAACAGTTGTTAAGCCCTCTTGTCTGGAATTTAAAACCGTTTTTTTTTCAAACCAAATAAAATAGCTTATTATTATTTAGTTGATTTGAAACTAAGTTATCTTTCTTTGAACCGTAGTTTGCAAGATTTGAAGTTCATTTTGTAGCTCCGCAGGGAAAATGTTCATTACCAACCTGACTGATATCAGAGTAAAGTCCAAATAGCATAGATTACAAATGGAAGACTTCCTGTGCAAACTGCAAAAACATTTGTCATTTACAACTTATGTCCAAAATGATTTTTCTGACCATTCTGTTTACTCCTCCCTCATCAAAATTTCATAATGCCATGCTTTCTTGCAATTGACTCGACGAGAGCCTTTTAGTTGCTTATATGTTGTGATCGACTTCTATGAGTCTTTTTGTCTGGCAACGGATTTTAAAACACTTTGCCATTTAATTTTATGTTTATTAACCTTCGTGAATCCATGGGTAAAAAAGAACAAGCGATAATTAGTAACGAATTCCGCTCAAACCGGTGCTAGGGTCCGTCTTGAACTTACTATGAGCTTAGCTCATTGTTGAAGGTTGGGGTTTCAAGATGAAGGAGAACAGTAAAGCGCTTTTCCATTGCTTGTTTTACCATGTATTTCAAGACATTTCTCTCTTGTGCATTTACTCAATATGCTTTCATTGTTAATTTCATATTGCAGTCAAAATTCGAAAGGTTACAAAGTGTAGAAAACTGATTCCGAGCTTTATATATCAACGAAGAGCTATCAAATCATGGAGGTCCCTTTTTCATTATTTACATGCAGCAGAGCCTGAGAAAACAATTCTGATTTTTAATCAGTTGAAGTACAGAACGAATGAATATCAACTTTGGTATGGATGAAAGTGAGGAAAACAACAACAATCCCATGCTCTTGCAAAAGAAGTGCATTATTGGGTCTGCCAAATGCATAAAAACACCACTTTCCAGGCTTTTCACTTCATTACAAAATACAGTAATAGAAGGAATAAAGACATATTGTGATAAAAAAATTGTAAGAATATTTATCTTTCACTGAACTGAACTATTGCAACAGTTTTCAAACATATGATTTTTCTATATTGTACACTACTCTCATACATATAAAAAACAAAAGCAGTGCTACGAGAATAAATATATCAGTTTTGCTCGAAAAAGGATAGAAAGGAAGTAATAAAAGGGATAAATGGAAACATCTACAAGGGCTGAATTATAATTAGATTACAATTTGATGTTACAATCTGCAAGGGAACTACACAGGGAAAAGTCAAAAGTCAACAACAATAGGAACTCGGAACAGCCGGACTTGTTACCGGCACTAGTAAAAGCCATGCAGTGGTAGGGTTAAAACGGTTAATGGGTACCCAAACCTCCCGATTATCTGTCCCTCTTCCCTATAGTTTAAAAAAGTACGAATAAAAAACCAATACAGGTAGACTAACTCCATGACCACAATCTTGAAAGGAAAGAAAAAGACAATAAGGTAATCGTGAATGATGGGTCAAGGGGTGCTTGTCGCTAATGTTCATATTGATTATTTTGCTGAATATTAAACTGATTCCAACAAAAAGTTAAATGGATAATATTGCAAAATTCTAAACACATTTAGGGAATTTGGAGGACAAGTGTTCCAGTAGACACACAGATATACCTTTGGGGACGTATTGTGGGTCAATCTTAGTCGATTCATTCTTCTGTTTGTATAAAGCAAGATACAAAAGCTAGCTCAGAAAAAACAAAACAAAACAAATCCTTTGATTTCAGGTTCCATTATGTAAATGATGTTCTTTCATATAATTTAAGGAAAGCCTTCATCTTATACTCAAAGTAAAAAAAGAAAATGATACACCATCATCAGCAGCACACCCGGGCTTGTATTGCGATACTAATAACTCTTGGATATTTCTAATCAAAATTAAAGTCAAGCGTGAAGATTTCGACTTTCTAATAGTAAGTGAATTTTTAGTTTCAAAACAAAGGTATTCCTACACCTCAGATATATGTTGTCTACATTCCATAAGTCATTTTCGTGTATGTCGTTTGCACAGCGATTTTAATCTGTCTCGAAAACGTATACACTAAGGTTATGTTCATTCATTGTTGCCATTACCACTGGAGAAATTTTAGCTGTCGGCAATATGATATAAAAGATTTTTCTGCTTCGCAAATAGAAATCGAAATCATTCAGTGGATCCAGAGTTTTTTCCTATAAGTGGCTAACATCGACTATGACTTAATACTGGACTTTAAATTGGCAAGTGAAGAATGTCAATCGTGGAGCAGATCCTGTTTACCTTTCGAAACACCTGATGATACCTCTAGTTTATTGTGAGATTCACATTGCAAGTATATATTTTTTGTGGCGTTCTTGTTTTTTTTTCTTCAGCTAGGCAATTTTCTCCAAATCGGAAACATTCTCCCAATAGGGAGAAATATCTGAATCGGGAGATTTTTACCTTTAAAATATCCCCCTTCGAAAAAGTTTGTCAACAAATCTGGAGATAAAATTGCCATAGGGCATCTTTATCTGTGTTCCACCTTGTTCTACATGGAAAAAAGGGAGGAAGTTCACCATGGTTCTCAAAATTGTGTGCCATATACAATATCGTACTAAGGGTTTTTACCTACTATCTCCTAATCGAGGGATGTGTCCATTTCTGGAGACATTGACGATATCCTTACTTTTGACAATCCCCAGTTTTTAAATTATGTCGATATCATTTACCCACAACAACTGAAACTTAATAAAGCACATCTGAAACTCAATAAAGCACAACTGAAACAATGATTCTAAATACTGCTCTTTTCTGGATCTTAGTATCATCATTGATTCTGGTATAATAAAAACTAAAACTGATGATAAAGGGGATGATTTTGATTTCACTATTACTAATTTCCCCTTTCTTGGCGGCGACGATCCCCTAGCTCCATCCTATGGGGTGTATATATCTCAACTTGTACGATTCGCTTTACAGAAGATATGAACAGTTGATATCTGGATATGACGTGACTCGCAAACAACTAATTACAAAGAGCATTTCTGATGGAAATGTTGTTAAAAATGTCAGAAACTGATAACAAATCCAGAAAAACTCGGACGTAACTTACATTCTTTACGTAATAGTGGACCTCGACGGGATATTTTAAACAAATCTATTAAATTGACTTGGATTCCAGTACACATATATTAGCCTCTTACTGATACTGCCGATGTCTACTGAAATACATAAAGACTCTTCACCAAATCATTCGGGGAGTTTTGACTTTGATTTTTCTTCCTTAGTGCGACAGTGCTTTACCAGCAGACTAGGTTCCTTGAGCCTAGCCGTCAGTTTAGCGGCGAGCACCCTTTGACCCATCTTTCTAAATTACGTATTGTCACATGCTTATTTTCCAAGATAGAAGTCATAGAGTTAGTAGTCTACCTGTATTGGTTTTTATTCGTATGTTTATTATACTATGGTTTGGGTACCTTTAAACCGATTTAACCCTACCACTGGCTTTTCCTAGTGCCGGTACCAAGTCCGGATATTGAAGGTGTTGAATGTTATTCCATTTTTGTAACATTTTTAAGTTTTATTTTGGTTATGCTGCCTCCATTTGTGTTTCCTCTATTTTGCAAACATATAAGGCTTATATCAGCAAAAGAAATTTAACTAGGGAAGTCATTTATTTTCGTTTCCTTTTTATTAATTATTTTATTATTGAAGGATTACATTCATTTTATATACCCACAATGATTTCGGAAAGTAACAAGAGGCTCTCAAGAGCCTGTATCGCTCACCTGGACCATGGCCAATACATAACTTCAAATCAACTTATATGTTAAAGGGTCTCATTTTCAAACTATGTAACTAAACATTTATGTTATATGATCCAACTTTAATTAAACTATTTTCCCTATTGCATGCCATCTTGGATAAGGGATGGATCTGCAGGACACAATTAATTAAGTATTATGCCAAAGTTTATTTCCAACTGGCCAAATTGTTTTAAAAAAGAAGATCTTTGAATGTACTCCTATATTAAACTTTGTTTCCCATTGGTAGCCAATTTGCATAAGGTGTAGACTTGAAGGACATCTGTTTTGAAGGGGACCATCTAAGATACATTAATGTGACTAGCCAAGTTGTTTCAGATAAAAATTCTTTGTATGCTCTTTCTATACAGTCGAGTAATAAATTAAGTTCCCTGCAGATGGCCATGTTGGATGACATTTAGGCATAAAAGTCACAATACATATATATATATATTATAGTCAACACCTCATAAGCATCATAAATGCCAAATTCCGCTCATATCCATTCAGGTTAATTTCATTTCAGCTTAATTTCATCAACTGCTCACTAAAGGCTTTATTTACAAATATTTGTAACGTGAAACAGTCTATGAAGCTGACAATCTACTTCAACATGCATGTCAGCAGAGTTCATAGTATTTCACCACAAAAGTCCCAGAGAATTACACAATATGTTTATATAGGCAAATCATTATAACATCAAACAAGGTAAAGATTAAAAAAGTATTTTTGCAAAAAATTGCAGAAATTTGCACAAAAACACTGTTTTTGCTCTTAATTATGGAAGAAATAATTTTTTTTTAATGAAGTGATGGTAGGGAATTTCTCTAAAGCTTAAAAGAGAAAAGTTAACTAAAGAAGATTTGAACACAGAATTTAAAGGGAAATAACCCATAACCATATGGCATTGGAAAAAAAA
>MJUU01046002.1:58731-75968 GCA_002080025.1 Modiolus philippinarum | reverse complement strand
TAGCTCATATGTTACCTCAAACTGCAATACTTTTAATGAGCTGTATGGCCATTTCGAAAAATTATTCCTCATCAGCAGCACTAGAACCCAAAACAAAGGAAATCCATAATTTCAAAAAATGTGAAATTGCTTAAAACCAAACGAAATCCGAATAATCAGTAATATCAAATATAGCTAAGGACAAAACTACAATGGAAGGAGTTATTCCTTTGGTTTTAGAATTTTCATAAATTTAGATAATAGTAATTGAACAAAGTGTACACATGAGATATTATCTCATGTACAAGTACACCATATGTCTCTGGTTATGAAGATATATAAGTTGTCAGAATGGCAATCTGTAGTCTGTAGAACTAAAATTTGTGGCGATTTCGGCATTTATTTGTTTTTGTCGGAAATAAGAGGCACTTGTCCTCATAGGAATTTCTCATGATGTGTCGAATTTTAATAAAGAGCCCCGTCTTCTCCTTTTCTTTCTGTCCTACATTCCAAATTTTTGCCACCAAAATATGAACTAATAATTTCTTGATCATTTGTTTACTTGTTTTATATTTACTGAACAGCATACGGTATTTTGTGACTAAAAGTCGATTGGGATGATAGGTCGAATTGCCGGTCTTTTTGGGCCAATTTTTTTTTCTGTTCTTAGATAGGTCGATTGGCACATAGGTCGAAGGACGACGGACGGTCACCAAGCGTAAGCATTTTTCAATTGTTTATCCTTACACTGTGATATAAAATTGTTCTTTCTTTACTAATTGTAATATAAATATATATTTTCTTGATGTTTGTTGTTTTACTACTTTAAGGCTTTGTACCTATTTAAGTTTTTTATTATTGCCTGATTAAATTTATTGTGACAAGTGGTCATAAACAGGTGTCAATTTGTGAAATCCAGTTGTCAAAACAATACCCAACCCTTCCATTGATCTTCCATTTAGTTATGAATCCGCCCCATTGTAAATCAGCGTCCTCAATTATATTCAGTTAATCGGTTGAAGTTTTTACCTGTCCCGTCTCGGGCGTCCGATTGTCGTATGTAGGTTGCCGACAACGAATTGTTTGATTGCGATTGAAGACCCATTTTACAATATTATGACATTTTAGTTACAAAATTAATAAACAATTAATGCAATTTCATCAATTTTGTGGCGTACAGTGCTATGAAAGTAAAATTTTATCTCGTTTGCAATGTTCCTCGCCGCCAGTTTGATCAATAATTACTTACACTGGTGGATGACAGACAAACTACAAACACCAATTGTTTGAAGGAACTCATTGGGGCAAATTCTAAATTTTATTACTTGCTTTGCCAGAAAACTTGAATTCCAGATCAACAGAACATAAATACATTTGCCAATTAAGTAAAACCGAAAAAATGAGACAGGAGCGAGAAAAATCTTAAATCCATTAAACAGCTTTGACAAGTCGCATGATACGCACGTTGTCATCCCTTCAAAGTTTTATGTGCGCTAGTCAAAGGATTAATCAGTTAGGGAGCGACATGAAAAAAGATAATTTAATGCCTTAAAATTAACGAATGATGTACCATAACTCTTGCAAGAAAAATCGTTATTTCACGAAAAAGTGCACATATCATGAAGCCATCATATCCAACAGTTCTGCAAAGTTAGAAGTAATTGATTAGAGGGTTGTCAAGCTAGAGTGTGACATATGAAACGGATGTACAGACAGACAGACGGAATGAGGACAGGCAGACATCAATTACTCCATATCCTTTCGTAAAATATCAGAATACCATAATACGTGCAACATTATTTAAAGTTGGTAACAGGAAAACAACATGAATCGATATAATACAAAATAGTGAAATTTATGTGTAAACGACTACAATTATAACTAATGTGTATATGAACATTTTCGGGGAGGTCAATGAAATAGTATTGTACCATGATGTTTGAACTATTTCACCTGGCAATAAACAAAGGATGTAAAATCATTTTATTTTATTACAAAAATAATCCATGTCTGAAAAAAGACATTTACTGACAAACATTATGTTTATGGTTTAAAATAATTGCATTTTATTACTTAACAAAACATTTCCTGTAAAATAGAAAATTTTATCAACAAAGTAATATGTACAAAGATAATTCTTTCAGTATTCTATAACAAGCATTTACTAAGAGGTTACGAAACATGAGGAAAAAACATTTACAACAATAAAGACAATAACAAATACTATTTATAAAAAATCTGACAAAAACTTTTTCAACCAATTTTTGTAACTTGTTTATTTTCATTGCTAAAATAAATAAAATTGATGGGTGTTCTATGGAACACTTGTGTCGCCTGCACTTCAGAAGAGCCATTTTTAGCCCAGTGAACCTCTGAAATCTGTAAAATTAAAATACTAAGTATCATGTGCATGTCTAGATTAGGAGAAAAACACATTCTGCAAATTTGTTTAGAATATGAATACAGTTTTAGGGACTATCAGAAAAACAAACTGAATTAAAAATTAGCTATGTTGGCGTGGCAAACCTCTTAAATCTGTAAAAACAAAATTTTAAGTATAATGTGCAAAACCAGACCTGAGTAACAACATATACTGGAAGTTTGATTGGACATTTGTGAAGGAGTCAAAGATTAACAAACAAAATTAACAGATGAGCTTTTTTGGCTCAGTTAATGCTTAAGTATGTAAAATCTAAATTTTAAGTATCAGGTGCACCATGACATAAAGTGATCAACATATTCTGAAAGGCTGGTTGGAATAAGTCTTATAGTTTTGCAGGAATTCAACATTAACAAACTGAATTAACAAATGAGCTATTTTGGCTCAGTGAACCTCTAAAATCTGTAAAATCAAAATTTTACATATCAGATGCATGACAAGATCAGGTGAACAACATATCCTGCAAGTTTGGTTGGAATCTCACTCATAGTTGTGATGGAGTTGCAGATTAACAAACCAGATTAACAAATGAGCAATTTTGGCTCCGTGAATCTCTAAAATCTGTTACAATTAAAATGCAAGTATCGTTGCACAATTACACAAGCTGAAAGACATATCCTGAAAATTTGTTTGGAATTGGACTAGCAGTTTTTCATGAGTTGTGGATTCAAAAACCAATAGACTCAAAAATGAGCAATTTTGGCTCCGTGAACCTCTCAAATCTGTAAAATCCAAATTTTATGTATCAGGTGCACATCTACATCAGGTGAACAACATATCCTGAAAATTTGTTTGGAATTGGACTAGCAGTTTTGAAGTAGTTACGGATTCAAAAACGACAGACTCACAAATGAGCAATTTTGGCTCTGTAAACCTCTAAAATATGTAAAATCAAAATTCTAAGTATCAGGTGCACAAATACACCAGGTGAACAACATATCCTGAAAGTCTGGTTGGAATTGGACTAGTAGTTTTGAAGGAGTTGCGGATTCAAAAACCGACAGAGGACGCAGTACGACGCAGGACGACGACGACGACGTAAGATACTATTTAACTCTGCTTACAGCAGGCGACACAATAATGGTCACATGTGTTTATTGAAAGGCATGTTTTTCATTAAAATTGGATTCAATAATCTCCGATTGCAAAGCTGTTAAACTTAGTTGTAAGTCTTCCAGGGAAGACATGTGTCGCCTGCGTAATTACGTAAAAAATATTCTAAGTTCCATCAAACGGGTAGTGGGCATGCGAGAAATCCAAAACTGTTACACAGTATAGATCCCCATACTGACATTCCATGCCAAATTGCAGAAGGCTGGGATACATGGTTCCTGTGAAAACTGTGACACAATTTGTTTTGTGACGTCAATCAGCAGAAAAATATTCTAAGTTAACATTCCTTCAAACAGGAAGCGGGCATGTGAGAGGACAAAAACTCTGTTGCACTATATAGGTCCCCATACTGATACTACATACCAAATTGCAGGAGGCTGGGATACGTGGTTTCTAAGAAGCATGTGACAAATATTTTGAGGCATCCATCAGCAAAAAAATATTCTAAGTTCCGTCAAAGAGGAAGCGGACATGCGAGAGATCCTAAACTCTGTTACACTGTATAGGTCCTCATACTGATACTCCATACTGAATAGCAGAAAGTTGGGATATGTGGTTCCTGAGAAAAATGTGACAGAAATTTTCCAGAAACACAAAAAATATTCTAAGTTCCGTCAAACAGGAAGTGGGCATGCGAGAGATCCAAAACTCTGTTACTCGGTATAGGTCCTCATACTAATACTCCATGCCAAATTACAGAAGTCTGGGATACATGGTTTCTAAGAAAACTGTGACAAAAATTTTTGTGGCGCCGACGTCGTCGACGACGACGCCGACAGACGACGGATATTGATCCCTATATGTCGCCACTGCGTGAACGCAGGCCACACAAAAATCTATGCATATGCACAAAAAGCTTGTGTTTTTGCACTTTCTGGTATTTTATTTGCAGTTAACCCTTCTTAACGTGCACAGTGTTGGGACCCTAAATGTTTATATGTTTTAAACTCGTTTTCCGTTGGTTCCTTTTCTGTGAAAAAGAAAAAGTGGAAGGAATAAAGTCACAAAAATGAACAAAATTCAATTAATTTTCTAACACATGGAATTTGTAGATGCAAAAAATTTCTTATTACTGAATCATATGCTCATATTTCTGCACCAATGTAATAATTGATTTTGAAGTTTAAGCTGTTGTATAGGAAAGCCAACAATATATATGACCTATATATGATGCTGAATAATATTTTTCATACAGGTCATAGATATTTATTTGTTTCAGTGTCTTAACAGTTTTTCATTATCACTAATCAAGTGATTTTGACCTAAGAACTACCGGTAAATAGTAGTTATCGGATTTTTACAAAGAACAGGAATATGGATAAACCTATTACTTCGTTCTCTGGAGTTCTAGATTGCTTTCAGTTACCTTTATGGGAGAATGAGTCTCAGAAAATTTGTAATTAGAATGGAAACTTGTACTTTTGTTGGAAAAGCTTTGCTAAAAACTAACATAAGTTAACAAATTTTAAAAATCTATGTAAAATTATGGAGTTATTGAACGTTTAAATTATGCAAGGGAACGCTTCTCTAGAGCTTTCATTTTCTTTTAACTACTAAAATGTCTTGAAAATATATGAACATATTATTGAAAATTGATGAAATTTTGTTTATTTGACGTATTCTTTTAACCACAAAAATTAAAAACAAAACAAATTACCCTGTTTGAATGGATCTAAGATATCAAACGCTTCGGAAAATTGCATCTCATTGACAATTTACGTGTTGTAAGATTATCTTTGTATTTGGTAACCAATTAATTTTATCTGCTTTGCTGAATGAAATTATTTACAAAAAAACAAAAGTGTTATCTCCTATTTCCAGACAAATATGTCAAGAGACTAAGTTTAGATAGTGGAAAATATATAAATTGTTCGACATATGTATATTAGTCAACAAAAACAAGAAACACACAAAATGACTGAGATGTATATCACAGACAAATCATGAAACATTCCACAAAACACTACTGAAATACAATACAAAAACATTACAACAAAGGAAACTCGGGACAGGCGAATTGGTACCGGTGCCAGCAAAAGCCAACAGTACGGATAAACAAGTTTGTTTTTTTTTATATATACTCCGATTTCTCAATTCCTTTTTCCTTTCCAATAAAACCCAGTACAAGTCCACTTCTAACTACATGACGACTCTCTCAAACAAGATGAGAATGAGGGAAAACTTAATTTAGAAAGATGGACAAGGATTGCTTACTGCAAAACTAACGGCTCTCTAAAGAAGCTAAGAAGCTTATGTTTTTGATGAACCTACCTCTTTAATTAATAGATTCCAATCATGGAATGTACAGTAACTGCCGAGAAAGAATGGAATGATAAAATACATTTCTAGAAACACCGCTTCTCATGGTAAAAACAAACATCGGAATACGAATAGATTTAAACAGAAGGCTACACAGAGGTCTGCATTACACTACTACAGCACCTAAATCAGGATATATTTTATTTGATGAAGTGTTGACATGGTTAGTTCGAACACTTTTAGGCAATTCCAGCCTAAATCAAGGAAGAAAAATACATTACAATAACACATTGCATTAATTAAAACTGTATCAACCGTTCGCGAAAATATAAGTTGGAAATATACTACAGCAAGGCACCTGTCACAAAATTCGAGTTACTACAGTTATTATCCTAGTTTGTGAGTGCCACTGCATAGTAGGGTGCCAAAGAGACGATTTTTCCGATTTTGGGTTAACGGAATAACACACACCTGCATTATACATGTTTGGAAAGAGGATACCATGGCGCATCAAAATGACGATGTCGTAGTTATTTGCTATGGTCACATTTTATTTAAGATGGGGTCAAAGGTCAGCTCCAAAATAAAATGAGCTTCATTTCACAGATAAAACTGCAACGAAATTTGAATATTATTGTTAATTTTATTGGGGTAGTTCTTAAGTTTTACTTTTTATAATGATTTGTCTGTTGTCTTTATTCAACAAGTTACAAAATTGGCATTTTGTTTTAAAGGTCTGTCATTTTGAATATTTGCACCTCCGTGATATGAGGGGTTCTTTCGGATATAAAGGACTGCACATTTCTTACTTTTATAGGTTTATACTTTAAAGGAAAGCTTGAATTCAATTTTAAAACTAACTGCTAAAAATAAGCTAAGTTTAGGCGAAATAAATCATACTTTTGTTATTGGTATAAATTAGGGATGTCAACGAGTACTCGAATACTCGAGTATCGCTCGAAAGGTACGAGTATCGAGTACCTAATTGGTACTCGAATACTCGGCTTTTTAAGTGCCATTCTCTTTGTTAATACGACTGCCTCCGTATTTCAAAGCAATACATTATAAAACATAATAAACTCGTCACAGTCCCCTATATAGACACTATTAACTAACATATATTGAACATCTAAATAAACCTGTAGTCAATCTATGTTACTTAAAATTCAAAAGCAAATATCTCTCTAAATACGTTTTTTATCATGTTTATTTTTTTACAAGCGATTTCTGTAATAACAAAGACAAAAATGTGAAAAAAGCGAAACATTTTTGAATTTTCAATTTAATTTTCTGAAAAAAAAATCAATAAAAACCTTTTCACCCAAAAATGCAAAAAAAATTTTTTAAAAATTGAAACCTTTGTCATAACAAGTGTAAGACATGGGCAAAAATAACTCTGTTAGTAGCTGTGAATAAAACAAACTTTTCTTTGGTACACATTAGAGCAAATTTGTTGCTGTTGCTTTAAAATGAATTTGTATTTGACGAAACTCGAATTGCTTTATATCGACATTTGAAATTAAAATGATCTACGAGGAATCGATTTAACTAAAATATGTATGTACATGTAACTGAGCATCAAGTTCGCTACCTATAAAACGCATTTCCGACTTGATAATGCTTTTGAATAAATCCACTGTTTCGTCATATTTCTAATAACTGAAAAGGAGAAAAATGTACACTTTGTGATCAATTTGATTTAAACCATGTCGCCCAAGATGTTTACATAAGCGTTAATTGTGATTTAAACAATTTGATTAATCAGACAAGTGTGTTACTAAACAAAAACAAGTTGTTAAAAGAAAAAAAAAACTTGTATATGAATTTTGCTTTGATTGAATATTGTTGAATCAAATCTTTAATTGACTATAATGGTACACAAACTGTAATTGGTGCTCCTGGTATGGCATGCACATGAGCAACAATCACCCAGTCTTAAAAATCTTGAAGTCTAGTAATTTTCGTTTCAAGATCACCGAGTACTCGAGTATACTTGAGTATTCAATCCAAGTAATCGAGTGGCATTTTTCATACATTTTGACATCCCTAGTATAAATAGGTCAATTTCCCCCCAAAAACACACACTGACATAAATCTTAGCAAGACCGTTCCCAATGTAACAAAACCTTATCATATTATCTGAAATGATATGGAAAATTGATTTTAAACGTGAAAACAAATACATGTGCTTGAAAAATCAAACCACAAGCAACGTAAATTTGTCACTAGATTCCCGCTATTTAACTAGACTTTGGCTGGTCAAGTAAATTTGACAAGAAATTATTACAGTTATCTTTCGTTGTACACTCAAAAGAACATGACCAATTGGCATGGTTTTCATTTCGACTAAAATCTGAAAGTTTTATGCAAATTTTGGCTTTTTATTTGTTGATTTCTCTTTAACGGTGAACAATACATCCATGATTTTTGGAGCATAGGTACATTTCGTATATGTACTTTTGTTAAAGTTAGAATATTTCAGAAATGAAGCATAGTTATTTAGCATTCAATGAAAATGTCGTTTATTTAAACTCAAATTTACCCTGACATTAATACCGATAAATTACAAACACCAGTAAAAAAAACTAATATTCTATGATTCAAATAAATATTTCAGGTCTTGTCTTTAGCGTAAATAGCTTTTTATTATAATATAAGAGAGTACTACTATTTTCTATAACTTTAAAGATACCATATCCCAAACACTGTTTTAGGGTACCCTTAAAAAGGGAGAAATCAGAGAAATCGTGACCACAGGAACTTTCTACGACAACTAAAAATTTGAAATTTAATAGTTGTTCTATCATTTAAAACAAAAATTAGCCGTGTGTAACCCAAACTTGAAAACTAAGCGTCTTTTTGGACCTTGGGCATCCTACTAACAATACATCCCTCATAAAGTGAGGTGACCCTCGGGCAAGCCCTCAAGTAACTTTACTTTCGCTAGAAAAAAATCTACCAGATCACATTCACTAAGGTGATAATTTCATAGTGTTAGATATTTTACAAATTTTTAATGTGTTCCATTCAGATCTATTTCACTGAAATAAAAGCGATATCAAGATCCTGGGCTATTCTTTCAAAAGCATAAATTGAGGAACATATTAGTACTAGAACCTTTTTGATTTTAGCTTTAAGCTAAGAAACTAAAGCAGACTTATGAAATTTATTTTGATATTCCTTTAAAAGAGCTATACCTGATTTCTGCATTTGACCAATCTTTGGGTAAATGTGTTCTGATGGAAAATCGTTGAATGTATATTATTGTCAGTAACATGGAATGTACGTTGCTGTACCATAATTTAACAGCGAAGCCAAATTTTACTGTGTACTTCATATAATATCAAATTTTAAAAATATCATTTTTAAGTTGTTTCTTCGCAGATTTTGATGAAATTTGTTATAGAAGACAGGCAATTGTTTAAATTTCATTTCCTTATTTGGGCATATCTTTCTTCTGAACATTGTTATTTCTCACAGTAAAATACCTTTACTTTTGATTTAAAATAAATTTTAAATGAAATAAAATTCTAAAAATGTCTTTTTATGGCATAAAATAAATTTTAACTAGAAAAATGTGAGCAAAGCTCACTAAAATACATACCCCCCACTCCCCCATTTGATTCCACAAATGAAAAATCCAGAAAAAATAAAAAATCATATCATATCAAATTTTTATATAGATGGTGCACAATGGCAATATGTACTGAACATTCTGTGAAAGTTTCTTGAATTCCACTGAGTGGTCTAGGAGTTGTCGCCACAAAGTGTGTACTCTATAACGAAAGGAATAACGAATGAACGGACGAACGGATACCATGATCTCTATATAACGCCTGCTAAAATGGAGATATAATAAAGATAACTCTTTGAACGAATTAGCAATTAAAATTCTTACAATTTGTTATCTTTTGAAACAAAATTCATCCAAATCTGTTAAAGAATGACTTCTCCATATTATATGAAATACATAGTAAAAATTGTCTTTGTCGTTAAATTACGGTACTGTAGCTTACAATTATGAAATAATGAATCGCATTATACCAATTTTCAAGTTTAATAACCTTTTATAAGGTACAACTGGACAACTTTTCCATTATATGCTTCAGGGGAATAAGCATCTACTTTTCATGTAGCAACATTCATGTGGGAGGTGATACGTCCGAAGCAAAAATCAAAGTCAAGATCAAGTCAAGTCAGGTAGCTGAGGTAAGAAAGATGCATGTAAAGAATATGATGTTTAAGGATTATCAGATACTCTACAAACATATAAAAATATTTTTTTAGTTTGCTACCCTATTGATTATTAACATGCAATACACAATTTATTTAAATATAATGAAGATTTCTTCTTGTAAAAATATGCAACAACATTTACAAAAATAAAAATTTCGTAATCAATTTTTAGAGAATATCTAATACCTCACAAGAGAGGTTGAACAACTTCTATCCTTTTTATTATCTGTTCTATGATTTGCTTTGCCTTGCTTTTTGGTCTTCAAAATGGTCAATTCTTCAACTAAAGAGAAAAATTGTTGAAATGGTTATCTATAGAAGTAACATTGACTGCAATTTGGTATTTTGTTGTTTCAATTGCGGAGAGATAAAATTCTAAAATATAAAGAATTATAGGAAGAATAAGAATAAACAGAAACTTAAAAAACTATATACATTTTGAAATTGTTGTGATGTAAAAATAAATGTTGACCCAAATACATAGATATATAAAAATTTCAATTCATAAAATTTACACGCCAGTTAAAGATATTGTGTTCTCAAATATCTAATAGTTGTACATATGGTGCAAAAGATTTGTCATTAATCAATTTTATTTCTTAGGCTTTGTCTTGAGAATCAAATCCTTTGTAAGATGTGATATAAAACAAGGCATTTGTGTGAAGTTATTATTTCCGCCTCGACAGTTGGGTTTATATCCAGTACCAACTTTTCTATTTACTCTTGTCAACACTCTGTAAAAATCTTCATCTTCTTTCATGTCTCTGATTTCCTCTGACAGATACTTAACAAATGGAGATCCTTTTTCTGTGTTACGAAAAGCACCATATCCTAAAAATAAATATTAAAATGTAAGTATTATAATACTACCAAAAATATTGACACAGCTACAAATGAAAACAGGCAATCATATAAAATGAACAGAAGCTAGCATATTTTTTCAAAAGAAAACTTTATCAACAGCTTTCAGTATAAACAGTCATTCAACAACTAAAGCTTTACATCATTGTATGAATGTTGGGTGAACTGTTTAGAATTATTTCAATAAAAGAATCTTTAGGTGGGTCACTCGTCAAGTTTATGACTTTTGTCAGATTTCTGAACTTCTCTGATTTTATCCATTATAATGCATCACAATTTTTTGCACCCTGACCCCCACTGTTTTGTTCAAATTTGTTTAAATACATCCCCACCCTGACCCCCACTGTTTTGTTCAAATTTGTTTAAATACATCCCAAAAAGACTTCTGACAAATTTTATGAACTTCTTAATATTCCTTGATGATAGTTTAATGGAACAGATTTTCACAGCAAAGCCAATGGAAATCAAGAGCAGTTTGGTTTCCCATTAAAATTTCAAACGCTTGTTACTCAAAAATGAGCACACTGGTAATATTTGTTTGCTCAAAATTATCCAATTAAAGCTCTTAACCATCAATATAAATTCTTAATATTGTTGACATGAGGAGTGACCAACTTTAAATACCCTCATTAGGCACCAAGAATTCACAATAAAATTGCAAATGGGAAAACATGATTTCCCCTCAGAACTTGCTGTCTGATGATTATGACGTTCAAATGTTTGTTTGAAACTTGGTATATATTATTTGTTAAAACCTTTGGGGTACTTTTTATGTACCAGGACGTTTTAAAATAAAATGACAAACACTTAAACGATCCATTCTAAAGGGATATTCATGATCAAAGCAGGTTGATATTTGACATATATATTGATTTTAACCAATCAATCCTCATGTCAAATACCAAAAGCCTATCTCAAAAGACAAAAAAGTTATAGCCTATACACGACTTTGTCATTAAGAAAGCCATAACCAGACCTTGAGAACATTAAGTTCAAGGTCAAGGTGCTACGTGGCCCATGGTCTTGAAGAGAACTATCTTCAAATTAAATATCAAAAGAATACCTCAAAATATGAAAACATTATAGCCTGGACACAACTTATATTAGGAAAGCAATAATATGACCTTGAAGACAAATGTCGATCAATGTCAAAGGTCATCAATCATGGTTTATGGCACAATTGGTCTTGAATTGATATATCTACATGCAAAATATCAAAAGCCCATCTCAAAAGACAAAAAAAGTTATAGCCCGGACACGACTTGTCATCAGAAAATTCGTAAAGGTTCAACGGAACTTAATGTCTCGCCCACTCAGTACATTGTCGTTATAGTTTGTCCTATATTTAAATGAGGTTGGTAGGTAGAATTCCATAAACTAATTGGTCTTTGAGACTTTCAGGAAATATACCAAAATTGGAATCAAATATTTAATGCAACAAGTGTTTTCAATGAAGTGTATGCAAAAAAGTATGGTTGCTATTAGTAGAATTCCAAAAAATAACTGGTCTTTTAGAGTTTCATGACATTTACCAAAACTGGAATCAAAGATTTGAGTTTTGAAAATGGTCATTATAACTGTAAGGAATTGAAAAAAGATATGGTTGCTAGGTAGAATTCCAAAAAATAACATGTTTTTGAGAGTTCTAGGGAATTTACCCCAAAAAAATCAATTTGATCTTTGAAAATGATCATTATAACTGAAAAAATCTGAAAAAGTTATGGTTGCTAGGTAGAATTCCAAAAAATAACAGGTGCTTGAGAGTTTCAGGAATGTAAACGGAAATTGGAATGAAAACTATTGCAATTCTAATATTAACAAGATGTGTTTTGTGAAACACTTATTCCCCCGGGTAGAAGTAAAGAAGAAACTTTGAACAATGAATGTCCTTCTGACAAAATAATTTGTAGAAATAAATTCTGGTATCAACAGAAAAGTTTAATCACATTAAATGATGATGGCAATTGGATGCAAACACAGAAGTCACCCAAATGAACCGTTTCCAATCATTCAAGCATTATTAAGAAAACAGTTTTCAACCTCCTCCCCCCTTTTTGGAACATTAATAGCCAACTCATGGTTTTCTGTCTATCAGTATTATCAGTACTTTGATCACACCAGGGATCATCAATACTGGCTCCCCAAAAGTGGTGGAATACACAGAAGAGAAGAAATGAAATAATAGATATTTTTAGTAACATCCCTCATCATTGATATATATAATATGTATACAGTACCTGTAAAAACGAAAGTGCATAAATGAAGAAAATATGCTGAATGAATTAAAAAAATCTTTTTACAAAAAAAAATTCTATAGATATCAAGAAACATTTCATCATAAATGAGTTTAATTTCTATATATATAAATATAAAATAAAACGAAATATAATTTCATTTTTTTGGTGAAATTTTACTGGACAGTCACATGCCAAGGTCAAGGTCACAAGTCAAATATTCTGGTTCCAACTGAAAGGTCTCTCCACAAGGAATACACATGCAAACTATGAAATAACTATTACTTACCATTCAAAAGATATGCTCAATGTTAAAGTTTTTATGCTGTTGTTCACAGCCCAAGGTCAAGGTCACAAGGTCAACTATTCTGGTACCAATTAAAAGGTCTTGCCACAACGAATGCACATGCAAAATATGAAAGCCATATCACTTACCATTCAAAAGATATACCCAATGTTAAAGTTTATTACTCTTTTTCAAAAGGTCCATCACATGTCAAGGTCAAGGTCATGAGGTCCAAAATTTTGGTATCATTTGAAAGGTCTTGCCACAAGGAATACACATTCAAAATATGAAAGCCCTATTACTTACCATTCAAACGATATGCTCAATGTTAAAGTTTTTATGCTGTTGTTTACAGCCCAAGGTCAAGGTCACAAGGTCAACTGTCCTGGTACCAATTAAGAGGTCTTGCTACAAGGAATGCACATGCAAAATATGAGAGCCCTATCATTTACCATTCAAAAGATATACCCAATGTTAAAGTTTTTTGTGGACAAACAGACAACAGACAAACAAACAGACAGACAGACCAAAAACTATATGCCCCTGAAACTTCGTTTCACGGGGGCATAAAAATGTTTGATTCAAATTTATTCAAAAAGCTTTGTTGCTAAGAAGAATTTCAAACAAGACTGGACCCTAATAGATGTCTCGCCCGTCCCTGCTTGTCGCTAAAACAGACATGCAACCTGCAAGCCAAATATTATTACTGTACCACTTACAGTAATTGTGAAACTATTCTAATCAGAAACACATATTAACTTTGTTCACTAGATCATGAAATTGAGGTCAAGGACAAAATGCATATGCCAAACTGGCATGTACCGGTACTATCCAAGACCAACCTACATAATAAATATTAGGGACCTACCACTTATAGTTATTAAGACATGGACTAAATCAGACAAACTTAACATGGTCACTAGACCGTGAAACTGAGGTCAAGGACAAAAGGCAAATGCCAGACTGACATGTACTACTCAAGACCAACCTATATACCAAATATCAGTGACCTACCACTTATAGTTATTGAGATATTGATCTAATCAGAGAAAGTCAATGTGGTCACTGGACCGTGAAACTGAGGTCAAGGACAAAAGGCATATGTCAGACTGACATGCACTACTCAAGACCAACCCATATACAAAATATCATTGACCTACCACTTATAGTTATTGAGATATGGATCTAACTTGAGAAAGTTAAAGTGGTCACTAGACCGTGAAATTTAGGTCAAGGACAAAAGTCATATGCCAGACTGACATGTACTACTCAAGACCAACCCATATACCAAATATCATTGACCTACCACTTACCGTAATTGAGTTACGGATCTAATCAGAGAAACTTAACATGGTCACTGGACCGTGCAATTGAGGTCAAGGTCACATGATTTTTTTGTCCGTCAGGTAGCACTTGATTAGTACTACCACTGGACCAAATATGATGTTCCTACATCAAAGGGTTTTCAAAATATCCTGTATTATAGTAAAAGTTAACGCCGTCGCCGTCATACTTTGCACGCCTATGTCTTGCTTTCGGGACTTTCGTCGCAGGCGAGACAAAAATTGCTTGTCTTGGAGAGTTTCAGGAAATTTACCAAAGTTGGAACCATGTTTTTTTAATTTTTAAGTGTTCAAAATTATGTTTGGTATAAAAGAATTGCAAAAATTTATAATTGGATGCAAAAATTTCAAAAACTATTGGTCTTAATGACATTTTCGGGAAATTTACCAAAGTTGGAAACAGAATCAAAATTCTAATAGCCTGTTACACATTTGCCCACTTTATGCTGAGAACTCAATTTTAATGTAATTCTTTTAAGATTCAAAGACTTTATTCTCCTTCTTATTAACTGATGACCTAAAATACAGTGTGATTTGCCCATTTAATATAGGCGGGAGTTTTTGGCACATAGAATTTATACAGGGCAAATGCCCTGTATAGAAATTTATACAGGGCATATGCCCTGTATTAAAATTAAAACAGGGCAAATGCCCTGTATAAATGAATCGGCCATATTGGTTTAGTTACACTGTTTTCTGTGTCTTTCTCCCATATGCTAACTTTTTTTCCTTTTGTCTATTGATTTTAATTACTGAGAGTGAGAATAAAAAATAAACACAGCACAACCCAGAAGATTTCCTTTGATAACATTCCAAATATTAACACTGTGCTATACAGTTATATAGTACTTGTCAGCAGAAAAATAGTACTCGTCAGCCGCATCCCGTTTCAGCTTGTATGACTGATACCACACCAGATCAAGGGGATTTGTAAACAACATGATGGTGCAATATTTTTTCTACTACAAGTTGAAAATTCAATAGAAATCTTTTTTATATTGCCTTGACTTTGTAATATCGAAATTTTCATTCTGTAATTAAGATTGGTAAAGGTAATGCCTCAGGCCCCTGCGAAATGAAGTTCAAGAAGTCATGAACTCTTCATGAACTGTACTTGAACAGTTTCACCTGTTCTTGAACAGTAGTTGAACTGTTCATGAAAAAATCTCACTTGAGTTCATGAACTTGTAATTCATGAACCTGTTCAAGAAATGTTCTTGAACTGTTCATGAAAACAATCTCACTAGACTTCATGAACATGTACTGTTTAAGAAATATTCTTGAACTGTTCATAAAAACATTATGGTCAGTGAGTTCATGAACATTGATACAAGAACTTGTTCAAGAACATTTCTTGAACAGTTCATGAAAACAAACTCATCACATTTCATGAACATGATGTTCATGAATCTTTTTAATATATGTTCTTGAACATTTCATGAAAATACAAAAGAAATGAATTCATGAACAGAATGTGATTTCTGAGACTGTTTTTTCTGGAAATGTTTTTTCTGGAAAAAAATCTTGAAAAATCTGCAGTATTGAGATTAAAGAAGGGTTGCAATAAAGTAGAGAGCAGAAAACCAAATTTCTGGAAACTCAGTCCATCTCTAGATTTTCCATGGTGCCTCAGTGTGTTTACCATGAAAAATGAAGAAATTTTCCATGGAATTCCATGGGTCATGGAAAATAAAATCTTTTCAAATAATTCTATGGAATTCCATGGAAACTTTTCATGCATAGCATGGATAGCTGAACTTAGAACATTTTAGTCATGGAAATGGTCATGGAAGTAGGACTTTAGTTTTATTTTCACATGGAAAATATTGAAAGTTGGACTAAGTTATTTTTCACATGGAAATTATGGTCAATGTGAAAAATAAACTAAGTCATATAGTGACACAGTACATTTGTACAATGTTGAATAATACAGGAATTAATTAATTGGGCTAAAATAAATCTCCCTCAATATTTAAGAACGTTTGTCGACTGGAAGTTTACTATATCATTTGCTATAATAAGATACAGGGCCCTACAAACAAACAAGGCGTGTAATGCCTGAAAAATGAAAAGATTTAAGATAAAATATAGCTTTTAAAAATTTTGTGGCCAGGAACTTTTTATTTAATTGTCTTGATTAAGGTGTAAAATTGGACTTTGAAAGTTAGAAAGCCAGCTTATTCTTTTAAATTTTAAGGGATGACCATGATTTTTCCCCGGATTTTTCAGGGAAAGCTTGAGGATTTTATTTCGATACGGGTTACTTCTTGAACTTCTTCTAACACAAGGTTACCCCAGATCTCACATCATCACGGCTTGATTAGGATGTGATCATGCCGATATAGGCGGGATTGGCTGGAATTTGGCATCACAGCACCGAAGTGTGATTTTCTATAACAAATGAAATCTTAGCGTGGTAGGCAAGATCACTTCTCCTCACCCTGCTGAGATCTCGCCTAAATTAGTTTTTGAATAGTCTGCATCTC
>MJUU01046002.1:28222-40116 GCA_002080025.1 Modiolus philippinarum | reverse complement strand
GGTTTTCAGATTTTCTTCAAAATTGCAGGACAGGTAGACCTTGCCATGATGATAATTTTTATCCCGTCAGATTTTTTATATCTGTAACGGTTTTCGAGTTATTTGCAAAATACAGCAATCCTCCCCATGTTCTATTTTTATTACAGCAACCATGTTGTTTGATCTTCGGACTAATCGAATACAATTTTGAAACTGCATACCCTGGTGATAATTCAGGGCCAAGTTTGGTTACAATTCGCCCAGCAGTTTCAGAGGAGAAGATTTTTGAAATTGTTCACGGATGGACGGACGGACAACGGACGAAAAGTGATGGCAAAAGCTCACTTGTCCTTTTAGGCCAGGTGAGCTAAAAATCTGACATGACACCAAAACAGGAGTACCAAACCTCCTTATGGACATTTATGATGTTATTGATTAGTATTAGTACACCGTCTCCTAATGTTTCTCTGTCATATCTGTTAACATTACAGTTTGGTGGGAAGATTTCACTTAACATAGCTGCATCTTTCAGAGGGTTTTGACCAGGTTCCAATCATTTCAGCTACGATTCTGTTGGGTATACTACATCTGGTTAAAGGTAGGTATGGCAGTCTCAATTATTACTTGTTTTTTCTTTGTCATGTTGACTAAATTTGTATTCAATCTTATTTGATGTGTTTTTTATCTTATCTTAGAACTTCCTATCTCTCCTCTTTTTTTTTTTGCTTTGCTATTTGTTTGATGATGATTGTATAATACATGTAGCTTGCTACATTAGATATCCATGTATATTGTATGGAGATTCCCATTGCTCAGACTAAAATTGGAACAATTGAAACCTATACCAGATGGCATGCACTTCCATTTTTTAATGATTTCACATAATTTGGAATATACAAATAGCTGTTTTTTTTCATTTTTGAAAAAAAAACACAAATCTTACATAGTGATAGTAACAAAAGCAAAACTTGGAAAAAGTAATGAAACAAGTATACTGAAATTGTTGATGCTACCTGTATGTTTACTACTTACTTGAAAAATGAATATTTTCGGTTTCATGGTAAGTTCTGGACAATTTTCTGCATTGAATTTGTCCATTAGATTTTTAATCTTGATTTCTCTGTCTGTTGCATAAACATGGTCTTCGTTACCATGTGTTAACAAGACCACAGCCAGGCAATCTGCTTGTTTCAAACTCTTTTTATCTTCTTTGACTGTAATTGTAATTAAAGAACCTTGGTGAGCATGCTTAAATGGAACTCATACTCCCACATATCGGGGAATTCTGTATATTTGAGCTTGTTCCTTACAACAACTGACTGCAAAAAATCTTGTTATTGGAAAGGTATGCATTATGACCCAACACTTCTACTTAATATGAAAACTCATATAAAAATTTCCTATCTTAAAAAACTGCAAGATGAGTTATCTTTACAAATGATATGTACCCAATAAGCAAAATTATGCCTAAAATGAAAGATGGTGTAGCTCATAAGAAATCAACAAAATACCAAAGATACTGTTATTAAGTAACTGCAGATGTGTGTATTGACAACTTATGTCTCTTCAGTGCATATCAATTCTAAACATTTGGAAATCCATATATCAAAATATATAGAAAAGCTGATAGAGAACAAATCACCAATAGGATCTAAATAGTAAAGCCAAATCAGCTAAGGACAGCTACTCCTAAAATATTATGCAATATTTTGCCTGAAAATGAAAGTTCAAAAACATGTATTTTTTCTAAAAAGCATCAAAAATAAAAATCAAAATTGCATGAACATCTTCGATGTATCCACAAATAATCTGCAAAACAAAAACTTCCATTCTTTAAACATATGCTAAATCAACCTTCAAAATAAAAACTCCCAACATCCAACATATCAAAATACATCGCCGAGAGAAAACAACCAAAACTGAACTGATGCCATTCGAAGGCATTTATGTGAACTTCACACCAGAATTTAAGATCAAATTTCATCAATCAATACTGTGACAGATTATCTTGAAGTGATTTGTAAGCATGCCAAATAATGGAAGTCTACATCAAAAGACATTGTCACTAAAAAATAATAAGACATTTAGTTTAAAGTAAAATTGTTACCAGCAATGGTTTCTGGCAAATATTAATGGATAGAAGATAACAGGAAACACTTACAATGGCCGAAAATTACAATTACATGTCACAATTTACCAGGGAACTGCAAAAGTAAAACAACAGAAAGACAAAAGACAAACGTAGACAACGATAGGAACTCGGGATAACAGGATTTGAAGCCTTATTAAAGTCATTAAATAAAATGGTATAGTTGGCCACGATTAAAAGATAAAAAACACAAAATGTACAAATTAAAAAACACATAAAAATGACAAAAATAGGAAGAGATTTCTATTTTTGTCATTTTTATGTGTTTTTTAATTTGTACATTTTGTGTTTTTTATCTTTTAATCGTGGCCAACTATACCATTTTATTTTGTTTCATAGTTAATTTGTGGCCATCGCACAACATATTTATATTTTTATATTAAAGTCATATGTCAACATGTTAACAACTTGAAGATGAAGTAAAAAGAAGAAAAATTTATTCAAGTAACATCTTCTTTTCATTCAAAAAGTGATCATTTACAATGAGTTCTAAAGGGTAAGGTGCCATGAAGAAGCTAGCAAATTTGCGACACGTTGGTCAATAATATATCAACTTCCAAAACCAAACGCCTATTTCATAAGATGTGTTTCAACGAAACTTAGGATTCAAAAGATAAACCCAATGTTAAAGATATTTTTTTTTCCATCACATATTAAGGTCAAGGTCACAAGGTCAAAAATTATAGTACATGTATTGTTTGAAGGAATGCACATGCAACATGAAACCCTATCATTTACCATACAAGAGATAAACAAAATGTTCAAGTTTTTTGTGGACAAACAGACAGACAAACAAACAAACAAAAAGACAGACCGAAAACTATATGCCCCCAGAATCTTTGATTCTTGGAAGCATAAAAAGATTTTCCAAATTGAGGGCCTTCTTTAACTTAACTATGAAGAATAAACAAAGCTCATGTTTGAAGGCTTCGTGGTAAATTCAAGATGAAGATCAACAGTAAAAGCGTTGTTTCATTGCATGGTTTACCATGTATTTGTAAAAACTCAGTCTCATTTGCATTTACCCCATATCCTTTAATTGTATATTAAAAATCAAATGTTCGCAATATGTTTTTGTTCTGTATATTTTATATCCAACCCTTTCTTGTGTGCATTTACATGGTCAGTTTGAAATTTGTTTACATAGGTATGTTTATTGTGTCATATTTTTGTAGGATTAAATAATTGAAGTTTTGTCTACTTGTCAAAATTAGAACAACCCCTTTGTGCTGCATTTTATTGTCACTGTGATAATGTAACTAAATTAATAAAATCTACAATCTATAAATAATGCTTTTAACATCAAGATTATCAAACATTTGAAAGTGCTAAAAATTCTGAAAAAAAAAACATAAAAAAATATCATTTTCTTACTTTCATTAAATTTCTCTTCTATGTCGCTGGAGGAAGCATCATTCATCATGTCACTTTCAAAACCCAGTTCCTGAAATCTTTGATACAGAACTGAAGCATCAACATCACTTCCTTTACGGTCAGGTAAGTTAAGTCTGCGATCAAATTCAATATTGTTTATGATGACTGCTATCCCAGACTTGTAGGGGTATTTGTGACTATCAACATGTTGTTTGGAAAGTGTAACTTCACCAAAACCAGTTTCATTGCTGAAAAACAAAACAAGAAAATATCACAAAATGTAAAGATTAAAGCAAAATGTTTTTCTATAAATTCTAATTTCCACTGACCATATCCCTTTTCAGTAAACCTTAAAGCACATACATATTTCATACAAAAAATCACTATATCTGCCAACAAAATACTGACATAAGATAAATCAAAATGAAAAACATTTACATGATGCATAGCATGTATGACCAGAATAATTAGGGAAATAGTTTTAGCGATTAAAGTTTTTGAATGGTTTTTCAATGTAATAATTTTTAAGTATTACTGAAGCACTATTTATGGTGTCATATGGTATTGTGACCAACCGGTCGATTTTTAGCAGTGGTAAATTAACCCTCCTAATGGGAAATTGATCCCCCGTATGGAATTTTGACCCGCATGGTATATTGATCTGTGTGTCAATTTTTAGCAAAGGAAAATTGACCACCCATCCCCCATCACACACCACCTCCCCTGTAAAATGACCCCCATAATTTGTTTAATATTTTGAATGAATTATACAAAATCAATGAAGATTTATTAATTTTAATTCAAGAAGTCATACCAAAGTGGGAGGGGGTTGGTAAATTTGCCATGGGAGATGGTCAAAATACCATACCTTATTGAAATATGATCTGAAACCTGCAGAACAGTCTTAATATATACAGAAGTGTACCAGAGTGATCATTCATGCAAAATAAGGGCATATTTTAATATTCTATACCGTGAACTGACGCTGATTAAAGGGGGTGGTGGGTCAATTTCTAATATGCCATGGCTTTTTGAAATATGATTTACAACCTGCAGATATTGTTGGAATATGATTTGCAACCTGCAGAACAGAATAAATGTATACTGCAGTGTACCAGAGTGATAACTGATATTAAATGAGGGCATTTTTAAAAACAAGATGTGTTTGTGAAACACTACATATGCCCCCAGATTCTACAGTAAAATATATGAAAATACCCAATTTTACCCCTTTTTGACCCCTATGACCTTGACCTTTGACATAATTTTTTTTTGCATATTTATGTTCCTCTTGACTAGACCTCTACACTTGCCAAGTATTAAAAGTCTATCTTACATAGTTCAAGTTGTTGATTACCATAAAAACACCCAATTTAACCCCTTTATTCTGAAACAGGTGAAGCCCCTTTGGGCCTCTTGTTTATTGAAATGGTTTTAATTGTTAAAAGTATCTGTTTAAACATGTTATGAGAACCTAAAAGAAAAAAAACTGCATCAAGATCTGACAAAAAATTTAAAAAATCATTTCTTCCATTTGTTCCCCTTTGGGCCTCTTGTTTCTCAAAAAACGGTAAATGCTACCTCAAGTCTGTCGACATAATCCAGTTGCTCAATTTTATTAGCAATAACATAAAACAAACCCCATCTCAATACGATAAATAATAAGGATTCTACAGTCAAATATGTGAAAATAGCCAAATTCACCACTTTTAACCTCTGTGACCTTGACCTTTGACCTGACCTAATTTTTTTTGCGTATTTATGTTCCTCTTGACTAGACCTATACACTTGCCAAGTATCAAAAGTCTACCTTAAATAGTTCAAAAGTTATAGCCAAGGTTAAAGTTTCGGACGCACAGACAAACAGACAGACAGACAGACAGGACAAAATCAATATGCCCCCGATCCTAAATCTGGGGGCATAAAAATTATACCAAGAATTGATACTGAGTGGGGTAGGTTAAATAAACTGCTGCGCCAAGAGCGCATGATACACCCGTCCACTGTCAACTCGAATTTTATGGCATTGTTGGACCACAACAAAATTTTGATTGAAAAAAAAAATCAAACAGAATATGTGCCTTACCAAGATGTAACCATTTAACAAATATCAAATTAATATGTAAAGTTAATACATAGAAAGGTGCAAAAAAAAATGAATTTTCAAAAAAATGTTAAGTCCAAGGGCCATAACTGTCCACAAAAAACATTAAACAGGAACCAAATTTAAACTTAATCAGTAATTTATAACCATACAATCATATACTATATATCAAATCAACATATTCACACATTGTAAAGTAAAGTTGGAGAAACTGATGTTTTTTCAAAAATTTACAAAGTCCAAGGGCCATAACTTTGTCCAAAATCAACCAACAAAAACCAAATTCAAACTTGATCTGTATCTCACCTAGATATACTCATATACCAAATATGAAATCAATATGTCAAGCGGTTACAGAAAAAAAATCCGGAAACCAATATATTTCAAAATTTCACCAAGTCCAAGGGCTATAACTCTGTATAAAATCAACCGACCGGAACAAAATTCAAACTTGATCTGTATCTCACCTAGATATACTCATACACCAAATATAAAATCAATATGTCAAGCGGTTCCAGAAAAAAAAACTCCGTAAACCTATATTTTCCAAATTTCACTAAGTCCAAGGGCCATAACTCTGTACAAAATCAACCCAACGGAACCAAATTCGAACTTCATCTGTATCTGACCTAGATATACTCATATACCAAATATGAAATCAATGTGTCAAGCGGTTACAGAAACAAAACTCCCGAAACCTATATTTTTCAAAATTTCACTAAGTTCAACGGCCATAACTCTGTACAAAATCAACCGACCGTAACAAAATTCGAACTTGATCTGTATCTCACCTAGATATACTCATATACCAAATATGAAATCAATATGTCAAGCAGTTACAGAAAAAATCTCCTGAAACCAAAAAGTTAACGGGCAGATGGACGGACGGACAGATGGGCAGACGGGCGGACGGACGGAGGGTATACCATAATAGGTCCGTCTTTCCATGGGCGTATAAAAACCATGGCTTGTTGAAAGATGATTTGCAACCTGCAGAACAGTCCAAATATATAGAGAATTGTATATACAAAATTAAGGGATAGTCTAACAGAACAGTCTAAATGTATGTAGGTAGGTAGGTAGCAGGGTGCAAATTATATTTCAATAATGTCACTGAAAATATATCAAATTTCTTTGAAAAAAGTCGAAAATGTGAATTTTCAATATATGTAGTATTCTTAGTGACAAATGATACGGAGAAAAATATTGAGGGCACAAAAATACACAAACTGCATATCTTAACAAGGTTCGTTCAGGTTTAGCAATACACTTTTTTTGTTTTTTAATTTTTTTCTTTTTTCTTTCTTATTTCTTTTTTGTTTTTGTTTGCTAATTTTGCATAATAACTGAAAACTACACTTTACTCCCAGAGGATATACCCAAGTTACTACTATTAGATGGCTAAGTGTGAACTTCAGACTAATCACAGTGTTATGTAGATAGGGCACAGAAAAACGACCATGGTAATGAAATTAGTCATTTAAAAGAACTTAAAAAAGATACTGAATGGCTTGTCAGAAAACATTTTACAGAAGATCTGCTTATGCCCAAAATCAAATGTCTCATTACCTGAAAGCAATTCCATTCTGAATAGGCTTTTTGACATCTGTATGTTCATCCTTTCTCTTCAGTTCATTTTCTTCAACTTGAGTGATGGGTGATGAATCTTTCTGATCATACATATTGTATTATTCAAGAAAGCTTTAATTACTGGTGCTGAAAAAAGGTGAAATTGCAGTTTTTACCCTTTAAACTCATTTATATATTTGTATAACATGTTTAATTTTCAAACATATTAAACATGTTAAATGTGTATACTTACATTGATTTTGTTTCCATATATGATTTATGAAAACAGACACAAATTTTTCAATGTTGAAGTAGGAAAGAGAGAAAGTAAATTATTTGTTGTGGTCCCTGGCCTAAAATATCATTTTATATATTTTCATATTTTCAACTAAGTACATCTTAAACAACATTTAGTAAACTCACAAGCAAATCTACCCATTTTGATCTTGTTCATTGAAAAAAATTGAAAGATATTGGTATTCATGGACATGGATCGCTTCCTCCCAAGATTTTGTTAACTACTATATAATTGGTAAGCCATTTCATTTCGAATATGTCGAAGCTTTCTGTTCACTGAGTCGGAGCATAGGCCAATTGTCTTTAATGTCCAGAATTATTGTTATCTTATATAATTAACATACTTTTAAATGCTATTCAAAATCAATAGATTATACATAGTAATCAAAAATGTGTTATATATCTTATTCAAGATTTACACTCACCAGTAAGGAGGAGGGGGGCTGCAAACTAAGAAATCTGACAGGACAAATAAACAGAATTGTCTACATATGTCAAAATAGGTAGGAAAATGGCAATCAAACATTGAAATAACAACAGGAAATTATGATAGCATTTACTAGCTTAAAGTTTACATTATAATTCTAATATGAAAGTGAAAATACAAGATGAAGTATGCTTAAACTGTATGCCATTAATGTTGAAAATGTACGGAAGCCCATATTGGACCTATCAGAAATGTGTATATTCCCTGAGATCTGCAGTCATCTGAAATCTTTATCAGATGAAAAAATTTGATCAAGCAGAAAATGTAGGTCAACATTTAGTGGATTTGAGTGATTATGAGTGGATATTTTACATGAACTGTTAGTGGAATTTTTTAGTGGATGCAAGGACATTCACCAATCCACCATGGCTGTACTGTAGGTTAACCATATTGATACTTCCTGTCATGAGTAATCAGAATATATATGGTTTAGGGGGTGGAAATTTGAACCATTTTCAAGATAATATATCATTCTTTAAATGAGGGGGAAGCACACCACCTCAGGGGACTTCTGGTATGTGTTAATCAATTCCTCTTGTTGTGAGTAATCAATATATGGTTTGAGGTACCACTCCAGGGGATTTCTGATTGTGGTCAATCAATTCCAGGTGTTGTCATAAGTAATCAAAATTTATATGTTTAGATGTGGGGATTTCAATTGTTTTCAAAATAATATATCATTCTTTAAATAAAGGGGTGGGGTACCACCCTTGGGACTTTTGATATGTATCAATCAATTCATCTGATCTTGAGTAATAGATATATCAAATTTTGCCTGGCTGTTGACCTACTATTAGAGATGCATTCATATGCAAGGTTCCATTATCCTACCATGTATAGTGGCTAAGATATGATTGAACTCCTCCATAAACTTGAATATAAATCAACCAATCATGAAATATACATCAAAGTGACATAATTCTGCCTGGTTGCTGACCTAACATCAGAGATACATGCAAATGAAAGGCTACCGGATCCTAGCTACCATGTATTATGTGACTGAGATCTGAACTTGATCGAAAACTTGAATGTAAATCAATCAAGTGTAAAATATACATGATATACAAGGCATGGTTGCAGAGTTATATACCTACATGCAGATGCGGATAAGACTTGGATGCTCCAATAGTCCCCCTCAACTTTGTTGAGGAGAACTAAAAATATGTATGGTTAGGGGTAGTGATCTCATAAAATAAAAGAATATCAATATCTTTAATAAAACATGATAAAAGAGGATAAATCTATTATTCTTTTGGCAAAACTCTTGAATGGCAAATCTGCCCATGATGTATATGTTAATGAAAAAACAGTGCATTTTAAGAAACATCCAAGAGAATGTTTTTAGACCTTAGCAATCATTAATTAAATCAAAATGGGTTACAGAAAATTATTTGGAAATTGGACAAATGTTGGAAGGAAAATGTTCACTGTAGGTAAGGCTTGCTAATGCCATGGACAATAAGAAAAATTCAATCATGTCATTATGTCAGTTCAAGCCTAAACATCATAAATGTGCATTCTATGCCATGTATTGCAAGTGGTGTGGTTTAAAAAAAAACGTCATGTCACAGTGGAACATTGTTTTTTTAAGCCTGATAAATTAAAGATAATTAGACACCCCAAACATTTGTTGAAAATATTTATTCTAGGGGAAAAAATCTAAAATATTAAGTTTTGTGCTTGCATTGGCACTCAGTATAAATGTATTATTTATACAGTTAGCATGGTTAGTAAATAATCCCCATGTTACTTCATTGTTGGATCCAAGGGGCTTCAGGGATGGAGTCCCCTTTTAATGGAAAATTTTTAAAATTTCATGCAGAATTTCGGAAAATTTGATAACATCCGGCAAAGATCAACTGGAAACCCCTCCCCTTTTATCTGGAACCCCCTTATTCATGTTTTATATTCAAAGGCTAGATTCGCCAGTGTAGGTAGTAAATAATTTTGTTATTTCTTTTGCATTCACATAATGTACTCATTTATTATAATTTAGTGATGTACAATTCTAGTTTTACCAAACATGCCAAAATTGTTCAATTTATAATTCTGATTTTCCAGATACTATGTATGTACAATTGGCAATTCTGGAATTACCAGAATGGTACTACTCCATGTGGTAATTGACCACAATTGTACAACATATTAGCTGTTACAATAGTGATAGACCCAGCATTGTAAACTGTACAATTATGCAATACCTTTTGAAATGTACAATTCTAGATTAACCTTTCATCCCAAAATTGTTCAAAAATACACACAATTTTGGTTTACTAGAATTATTATGTTCAACAATCACAGGCATTTGTTTCTATCAATGGGAAGGTCGTGTGACAATGTATATAGTGAGAATACTACTGGTTACGTATAGGCTTATTCGCGAATCCAATCAGTGACGTCACAAAATAATTTTTTTGGTTGGCAAAATTGTATTTCAACAATAACTTGCATTGTATAGCAATGGGACAGAATTTTATTTTTCACATAACTTTTTACATACTGGTCCGAGTTTGGATCTGTAAAATGCATAATAAACCTCCAGATTTTCATATTTTTTCTTCCGATTTACTTTTTAAAAATTTCCTCTGAATAAATTGAAATGTGTATTTCAAGCATTTGAAATTTGTGAAAAATCTGAATGCTATACAAATACGTGAATTAAATAAAAATGATCAAAAATCGAAAATTTTATATCCTATTAAACTGCAAAATGTCTACAATTCACATCAAAAGAAATTATAAAATTACCTTTAAAAACAATTTCATACCAGGTGATTGAAAAATGACATTTTTATGACCCTAATATTAATGAATAAGATTTCTTGCCAACCAAAAGGGTCCACAGGTAAAATTTTCAATGTTGTGACGTCATGGCGAATAAGCCTATTGAATTCTTTGTGGTCAAAATTGTTTTAGCACTGAAAAATATTGTTTGTTTAAACTAATGCAGCTGTAATTCTCGCTATATACGTGGTGACACAGCCTTCCCATTGATAGAAACAAATCCCTGGAAAAAGATAGAATTCTGGTTTTTCCATAAGTTTGATACATTTGTAATTATTATTGTACCAACAATTCTGTTATGCATATTTACCAGAATTGTATTCACGGCATATTCCTCACTTTATCTTTATAAATGTGTTTTTACATATTGTATGAGATACTTAAATCTGTTTGTGTGGGTTGTAATTAAATTTATCTGTTGATGGCACATGGAATATACATTACTGGGCCGTCTGATGACGCATTTGTTAACACAATGAGATATCATAGTATCGATGCCCAGACTGTGATCATTAATGTATTCCAAATTATAAACTTATAACCAATTCTTTCTCACTTCGTTCTTCTTGGTCTTTGCCTTTTTGTTTCCTTGTTGTTTGTTGTCTCCCCTCTTTACCTTGACATTGTGTTAAAAATAAACCGATGAAAATTTTAGGGAAAGTCCGTGAAACTTATTTATATATATATGTTGAAGAGACCAATGTTTGGTGTTTAAATGATAAAAAGCATGGAAATACGTTTTCAGAACAGTCCATGGCCGAAAACGCCTAAAAATGGCCGAAACGTCTCGAAATCAGATTTCGGGACGTTTCGGCCATGTAAGAAGTAAAGTAGGTAAGTAAGTAAGAAAGTAAATTTTATTTAGAGTCGGCACATATATACAATTAATATATAACATGAGCTTTGAAAGCTCTTCCAACCGACTTTAAAACATGCAATACATAAAACATTACAAACATCTACAGACATTGATAAGCAAATAATTATATATATTTAAAATAGCATAGTGAATTAAGACATGCATGCACACATACTATAAATAAGAAAAGCACACTAATTAAAAAAAAGAGCAAATTCAGCACTAAATAATTTATAAAGCAAATAAACATATATCAGGAAAAGCTAAAATAGTCATGCAAGGAAAAAATAAA
>MJUU01046001.1:98894-110150 GCA_002080025.1 Modiolus philippinarum | reverse complement strand
TTCCAAGTAGATATTGATGTTGCGACTTTCAAAACCGATGTTGAAAATTGTTCCTTGACTGCAATTTTCAAAATGGCTGCCAAAAAGGCGGGAAAATTCAACATTGTCCGATTTCAATGACATTTGGTTTCCAAATAGGTCTTGATGTCGCAACTTCAAAACTGATGTTAAAAATTGTTCGCTGACTGCCATATTTTAAATGGCTACCAAAAAGACGAGAAAGTTCAACATTGTCCGATTTCAAAGAAATTTGATTTCCAAATAAATATTGATGTTGCGACTTCAAAACGGATGTTGAAAATTGTTTGTTGACTGCCATTTTCAAAATGACATTTCTACTTCAAATCGTGTCGAAAGTGGTCATTAGCAAGAACGTTTTTTATCGAAAAATCCCAACAAAGAAATATAATAAAACATGATCAGACTTTAAAAACAGTTCAAGATATTGGAGGTGTTGGACGTACGAAAGTTTGAGAAACTGAAGATCAACTGTATAACTTACATTGTTACCTTGATTGTGGCAACTGAAAACCAGGTGAGCGATACAGGCTCCTGGGAGCCTCTGGTTTAATTTTTTGTCTGCTCTTGATGCATTATTTTTCTCTAGGTCTGTATAGCATATTTATACAGATACATTTAACAATTAAAACTATTTGAATAACCAAGAGGCCCAAAGGGGCTTCATCTGTTTCAGAATAAAGAGGATGAATTGGGTGTTTTTATGGTAATAAACAACTTTTTAACTATGTGATATATGCTTTTAATACTTGGCAAGTGTATAGGTCTTGTCAAGAGGAACATAAATATGCAACAAAATTAGGTCAAAGGTCAAGGTCACAGAGGTCAGAAAGGGGTAAAATTGGTTATTTTCATATACTGTGGAAGTACTTTTATTTGTGGACATTAATTTTTGTGGCTTTCATTAATATCAATACAGTCGAACTTCGATGGCTCGAACACCCAAGGGACCGATGAAAATAGTTCGAGTAAAAGGGGTGTTCGAGATATCGAGGTTAAACTATGTTAAAATTCAAACCAAGGGACCACAAAAAAGGTTCGAGGCATCCATGGTGTTCGAGTTATTGCAGTTCGAGCCATCGAAGTTCTACTGTATTTAGTGGGTACTTAAATTTGTGGTTTTGAATTCTAGGCATTAAATTTCAAGGGAAAACTGCATTTCGCTGGGAACTTAATTTCGTGGTTTTAGCAAACCTCAAAATCCATGAAAATTAGATCCCCAAGAATGATAGTACTTTCACAATATTTTACTGTAGAATCTTGGGGCATATGTAGTGTTTCACAAACACATCTTTTTTTTCTGTTGTTGTTGATTTGTTGCAGAGTAATGGTCCTTTGACTTGAAGTTTTTGAAAGTAAGTTTTCATATTTTATTTGTTTGACATATTGATTTTTCATTTGGTATATGGTTTTATCATGGTGAGTTACAGTGAATTATTCTGTGTGTGGGTAAAGGGCCTTGGACTTTGTTAATTTGCTAAAACTCAGCTAATAATCAGATGAAAGATGTCAGTACATCAATATTTCATACACATCTAATGTCTTAATTTTTTGGTGAAACTCTGTACACACATTCGTTTTAGTTTGAGGAAGAAGTCCAGCGAACGAACCAAGGTTTGTTAGTTTAAGATTGAAGTCACAACAATAAATACTAGAATTGGGAGCAGCCGCAAATGACAGCTAATTCCCTCGCCAACTGTCAAGAAATAATAGCCCTTATATAATCTAAAGATGTATAAATGTCATCCACTGAACATTAAGATCGCTGATGTGTAACATGTAGTATCTCAGATATAACCATTAATGGAAACTTAAACCATAGTCAGTCAAGTGTAAAATCTAGGTCAATTATCATCTGAAACTGCTTTTGCAAGACTGTCTAGCTAGGATGCATCTACTGACCAAAAGATGATTGATGTGACACATGTAGTGTTTCAGACGTGAACCTTATTACAAACTTTAACCTGAGTCATTGAAGCATGAAATGTAGGTAACAGTGACCCAATTATCAACTGAAGCAGCATCACTCCCTAAGATACATCCCCTGACCAAAAATGATTGACATGCCACATATAGTTTCTCAGATCTGAACCTTAACGTAAACTTAAACCTGAGTCACTGAAGCATAAAATGTAGGTCAGAGTGACCGAATTATTATCTGAAGCAGCATCACTCTCCAAGGCACATCCAATGACCAAA
Source organism: Modiolus philippinarum (assembly GCA_002080025.1). Lineage (NCBI taxonomy): Eukaryota > Metazoa > Mollusca > Bivalvia > Mytilida > Modiolidae > Modiolus > Modiolus philippinarum. The sequence continues at coordinate 107,933 of MJUU01046001.1, read as the reverse complement.
GATGATTGATGTCTCATATGTAGTTTCTCAGGTCTAAACCTTAATGCAAAATTTAACCCGAGTCATTGAAGCATGAAATGTAGGTCAGAGTGACCCAATTACCATCTGGAGCAGCATCACTCGCCAAGACGTATCCACTTACCAAAGATGATTGATGTGCCACTTGTAGTTTCTCAGTTATGAATCTTAACCCAAACTATAACTGGAGTCATTGAAGCATAAAATGTAGGTCAGAGTGACCCACTTATCATTCAAACAGCATCACTCTCCAAGACGCATCCATTGACCAAAGATGATTGATGTGCCACATGAAGTTTCTCAGTTATGAACCTTAACCCAAACTTTAACCGGAGTCATTGAAGTATAAAATGTAAGTCAGAGTGACCCAATTGTGATCTGAAGCAGCATCACGCTCAAAGAATCACCCAAAGATTATTGATGTGCCACATCAAGTTTATCTGATATGAACCTTAACGCAAACTTTATCTGGAGTCATTGAAGCAAAAAATTTAGTTTTTCATATTTGAACCTTAACACAAATTTTAACTGGAGTTATTGAAGCATAAAATGTTGGTCAGAGTGACCCAATTATCATCGTTGTGCCACATGTAGTTTTCAGATATGAACTTTCACGCAAACGTTAACCTGAGGTGGGACGAACGGACAGATAGGCGAGGGGAAAACATTTGACGTGTTTCCATGTTAGCAGCATATCAGATAAATTGAATAAAGGATAAAACTTATAAAATTTATTTATAGGTCAGAGGTCAAGGTCAGAATTGCTTGAAAAGTCACAAGGATGATATTTCTTTGGTTTTCCCACCATATAAGTCAAAGGTCAGAAACTAAAAAAAAAATAAATAAACGTATAAATTTTGTTTTCTTACTATGTCTTGAAAACAAAATCAAATAACTTGGTGAAACTTTGTAACATAGCTTATTCACCGTGGATATTAGTACAAGGACTGGTACCGTCCATGGAGAAAAAACCGTACAGAAAACTTGGAGCTAACTGAATTAGTACCAAGTTGACTGTACGGTACAATGTGTTTCTCCATGGACGGCACNAAAAAAAAAATAAATAAACGTATAAATTTTGTTTTCTTACTATGTCTTGAAAACAAAATCAAATTGCTTGGTGAAACTTTGTAACATAGCTTATTCACCGTGGATATTAGTACAAGGACTGGTACCGTCCATGGAGAAAAAACCGTACAGAAAACTTGGAGCTAACTGAATTAGTACCAAGTTGACTGTACGGTACGTGTTTCTCCATGGACGGCACCAGTCATAACACCAATATCCGGTTTTGATCTCATATATGATGTGATTGTTTTATGAAATATTGGCTGAAGCTCAAGATTTGAATTTTCATCAATTATAACTGTTAATAATGACAAACCTCGAAGTTGTCGGAACTTAATGAAACTTATTGTACACGGTTAGAAAGGCCAATAACAAGTGGCACAATTAAGTCTTTATACTTTCAAAATTGTGTACATCATAAAAATGGTTGAAACTTAACTTATGCAAGTTCACAAAAATGTTTTTTGCTTGTGTATGATTGAAGTCTGGTTCCAGAATCAAAATAGTAACTGTTTTTATGAAAATGGAAAAAAGACAGAAAATTGATATGTTTCGAGCTTTACAGCAATATTTGTTTATAAATATAGAGAATTTGCTTATAGCATGGAGGTATTAACATATATTTATACCTCCCTGCTTATAGCATGATAAATTCCAAATGGCACAAATAAGCATTAGACTTACCATTAAAATTTGATGAAACTTTGTTGCTTCTAAGAACAATGTGTGTAGATGTACATTAAATTATGATATTTCAAGGACTTGTGCTGCTTTTGAAATTGCATCACTGCGAAGCAGTTTGTCATCACCACGGGGGGTCACTTCAGGTGGAATTGGGTACAGGCCTGCCGCTGGCATTTTGAAAATACCCCCCTTTATAATTCCAAAAATAAGCAACCCAACTGTATAGTAAAAATGTGTAATTGGAGTCAGAAAACCATTAATTTAACAGCAGGAATGTTTTTAAACATCAAATAATGATAAATACTATATATATATATATATATATATAATATATATGATGTCAAAAATTACTACCCATTCGTATAGTTGACAACTGCAAGAAACAGGCCTATTCCAGCGGCACGTCTGTATATACCTCTATATAGGAAATGACCCCCCCCCCCGTGGTCATCACAACCCTTCTGAAACTGCTCAACAGAATTTCACTAGCTATTGTAGTTAAAAAGGACATGTGTGAATGTTCAAAGGAACATAAAATTCTAAGCCGGATTGCAAATCCTGTAAAAACTCAGCAGAATTTCACAAAACTCTCTTGTTATAAGTACGTAAGTGTAGATATACATATTAGCATAAGAGAAGGGAGTGGAAAATTATTTTGTGTTTCATATAATTGCCATTCATTGTAGGGGATTGGATTTGGTCTTGCTTCCTTTCTTTTATCTGACATGTAATGAATTGGATTCTAGTGTCGGAATATTCCAATATGATAACTATTGCAATGGTAACTTCAGAAATTGAGAAAAATTAAAAATGCTTTTAGCTTGTAACTTTAAAGAAATGTTTATATGTGAACAATTGGACCTTGCTTTTAGAATAGTTGCCATGGTAATAGTAAAAACGTATTATAATTGATAATCATCGTAATCTAATGAAATTTTACAAAAATGTTATAAGGCATATGTTATTCTAACTATCAAAATCTCCTTCTGTGTGTTTTTGCACAATTTTTTTTACCAAAAATTTATTAGTTTCCACAATTGAATGCCATAATGTAATGATTTGATATATAAACACATGTAGTTGTGTAAGTTGGAGATTGAACAAATATTTTGCAATGGCCGGACTGTTGACAGACAGACATCGTGCTCTGGTACAGAAGATGGGTTAATTGTTGCATAAATTTTAACTGATACTAAGATACATTATACCAAGCATCCATTGCTGTTTTCCAGCAGTCCTGATATCAGTCGTTGAAGTAATATGGAGAGATTTCCACTTGGTGAAAGAGTGCTTCAGTGTTCAGGTAATTTTACATATAAAAGTGTTGAGTGTTCTTGTGGTGTTGATGATGAAAATCTTGTACACTCATCAGTAATAATTCAGCTGTATTGTTTAAGGCTAAAGGTATCTTAAAGCCAGAGCTGACAAGAAAGATACACCTCTAGCTGGATTCTGATGCGTAACCAATATGTAAGTTCATTCCGAAATTGATTTTAATGTGCCGTGTGACATTTCTTCAACGTCTCATCAATACCACATAGGGAATGAGCGAATCGATACGAGCAAAATATATTGGGAGTGATTCTCAAAATTGACCCTTTTTACGACAAATTGATCAATGAGTTGTAATAAATTTTGAAGGACTAGAGGAATATTAATAGCATAATAGTAAGGCTTCAAGTAAACAGTTTAAGGAGGAATAGATGTTATGAATACACGCTAATGTTATATAATTTGCTGTAAGTAGATATGTACAAGATTTAAGGTTAAGAAGCGAAAATCTTATTTCCTTGACAAAGAAGAACAAGCACCAATAATTATTGCATTTTTTAAAATCCCAGTTTACATATAGAGAATGCATTCTAAAGAGAACAGGTAATCATTGGCAGAGATGTAACAGTATATTCATACTTTAGTGCCAATCTATTTATCCATATATGCGGATACATTTATATGGGACGTATACAAATATGACTTTTTCAACACAACGGATGACATTAGAATAATGTTGCTTTTATTACATTTATTTGCAGATACGACAGTTAAACAGAAATATCCCTAGAATTTGACCTTTAGAACACGCTCAATACAACGTTATTGAAAAATTCATTTGGGAGCATTTGACCTCATCAGAGGATTGACAGCAACCACTATTCACAGAAAGGCAAAGCACAACGTAATTTTCTCTTTTAAGTGCCAACTTGCATCGAAATATTTAAAAAGATAAAAAAAAATGAAGCAAGTCTCTTAATGGACATATGAACAAGAATTCACACTCAATTCAGCGAGACAAATATGCCAAATAGGCTTGCACATGCAAAATGAAGATTGGAACCAATCGAAAAAAAAGACACTAGAACCAAATGTCAAACTGAAGTAACTGCCACACACCTTTAAAGGAATGTAAAGATTTTTAAACTCTTTGTGAATCGCTTATACACTTGATATAGAAGTGCAACAGTTGACAACATCCAATTTTCTTCCTTTGAACGCACGAAACCCTAGGTAAGTGAACTGATATTCTTATAGTACTTCTAAATAATGAGAAAACATAATACACAGCATGTCAAGAAATACATACTATAACTAAAAAAATGTTTGAAATCCATTTGAAATGTGATAACAAATACATGATCACCTCTAAATGTGCCTCCTAAATTGAGTCCAGCGTTACTTGCACATGCTTTGTAAATTGCAAACTGAGATCAATCATGTGTCACAAACTGTACTTTATTCCTTCGAATCAGTACGTATTTGTTTTTTCTGAGTTTATATTGAGTCAATCTGATATATTGTCATTAGTTTGCGTCCGTCGTTTAATCGTTTGTTGTAAATTTCCCACATTGTCTCGACAAGTATCCAACAATTTCAACTCTGCATCTGCTAACAATGTCTGTCTTGCATTCAGATTACCAGATATCATGCAGTCATTTTTGAATAACAGATGTACTGATATCTGCTTGAATGACTTGCATTTAGTCATGTCTGAGATCATACAAGGATCATTTAATCTTACAAGTATATAAATGTATCTATGAAATTGATTTCACTCTCAGTAGAATCAATATGCATCTTTGTTGTTAGTAAAATCTGGATAGTAAAACATGAAATTTTACCTAGTCAAAAAGACATTTGATATCTAAATATAGCGTTACTCGCAAACAGCTTATTACTTTAGGCATTTCTAATCCTCGTTTTTACGGAAATGTTGTTAAAAATGCCAGAAACTGATTAATGGGACGTAAATTACATTCTTTACTAATAGGGGATATCGATAAGATACTCTGCTTGCATCCGTCAAATTAGACTTAAGATCTTGTGACATGAAAATTTTACACACATACTGGCCTCTCACTGATACTGCCGATGTCTACTGAAATATATGATGATTCTTGACCAAACCCTTCGGGAAGTTCAAAGTTTGATTACTCTTCTGTAGTGCGACAGTGTTTTACCAGCAGACTAGGCTCCTTGAGCTAGCCGGCAGTTTAGCGGCGAACACCCCTTGACCAATCTTTCACGTAGTCATTTTCTCCTGTCAAAATTACAGCCATGGAGTAAGTAGTCTACCCATATTTGGTTTTATTCGTATGTTTATTATACTATAGGGATACGGGGAAGATAAAGGGGGTTTGGTACCTATAAACTAGTGTAACCATACCGCTGGCTTTTGCTAGTGCCGGTACCATGTCCCTAGTTCCTATCCTTGTTTACGTCTGTCCTTTGTCTTATTTGTGTTTTTTCCTGTGTAGTTGCCTGGAAGATTGTGGCATATGATTGTAATTTTCAGCTATTGTAGATGAGTCCTGTTATCCACTTTTTTTACATTTATAGACAAAATAAAAAGTTAAGTATCATTTATTCTAATTTACGTGAGATTGTTCTGGCGACACGACTGGGATCACCTGCTGGAACGAAAAAAGCTATGTTGAGAACACAGTAAATTTAGTAATGCTGTACACATCCAAACAATAGTAAGAAAATTACCTTAAAATACCGATAAAGAAAGCCAATCCAAAACTAAGGACATCTACTGATTGCCATACATGGAATGAAGCCGTAGTATTTTAAGGGGTTAGAATTTTGATAAAAACAGTAAATTTTTATAACACGCTAGGTCCATTTTCATGTCAGACAAGTCTGAATATTGGACTGGTCAATACCCTCAGGGACATCTGGTCCACCAGCAGTAGCATCGGTCCAATGGTTTAAAAGTACAAAAATTCCAAAGTTGCATAATAAACAGTAAAATTTTATTTTGATGTACACGTGTTTAAAGGAGTAACCTCTCATCAGCATCATTAGAGCCAAATAATGTGGAAAGCCATAATAAAAAAAAAAGAATCAGAAAAGAATTACTCATTTCCAAAAAATGGGCCACCAACCAAAATAAAAAAGGAAAAAAAAAGGAAAATAAAATCGAAAAAGAAAAAAAAACAGTCAGGAAATGAGTATTCATTACCAAAAATAATAATTATAAAGTCAGAGACGGTGAACAATTTTTTTCTAAACAGTACTGAACAGTTAATAGGAAGGTTTACATCGGTAAACAAATACGAAGCAAAAATGATGAAAAGGGGAATTCCAAAATCAAAAATCCAAAATCACGGCAAACCATATCCAACACGAATTAAGACAGCATGACAAAGACAAAACAAATTAACAACAACACGAATTAAGACAGCATGACAAAGACAAAACAAATAAACAAAGATGAACAAGAACGAACAAAACAAAAACACTAGCAGTGTGAACCCCTACAAAAACTGAGGTATCATCAAGTGCTCCGGAAGGGTAAGCGTGATCTGCTTCACGCGTGGCACCCGTCACACTGCCAGTCAAAAGTCCGGTTTTGTCACAGTCGGTGTTTGTCAGTCATTTAATTAACTCTGGATCTGTCCAAAGAAATCTATTCTCATCTGTGAAATAGAAACATTGTAACGGTCTGTCAAATCACGGTGACGACCGTAAAACTTCTGTAGTGACAATTGCAACAGTGACTGATCATACCCTTGATGTACAAGTCTTTGAGACAGGAATTTCGCTCTGTTGACAAAATCGCTGTACAAACTACAGGCACGGTAATAGCGAATGATTTGTGAAATGAAGACCTTCATAAATGTGGAGAAGGTATCCCACTATTGCTTTTCTTGTGTGTTTGTGTGCTTTTTTTAATGTCCAGAGTCAATTATGGTCAATTCGAGGTATTGCTATCCATCTACTGTTCTTCGCCTTTAATATTTTACGAAAGGATATGGAGTAAATGAACATGAGACCATAACACATTATGTTAACTCCACCTGCAATATTTTTATTAGCTGTATGGCCATTTCGGAAATTAATTCCTCATCAGCAGCACTAGAACCCAAACAAAGGAAATCCATAATATCAAAAAATGTTTACAATGCATAAAACCAAACGAAATTCCAATAATCAGTAATATCAAATATAGCTAAGGATGAAACTACGCTGGGGGAAGTTATTCCTAAGATTTAAGTATTTACAGAAATTTAGATAATAGTAATTGAGCGAAGTGTACACACGAGATCTTATCTCATGTACAATTACACCATATCTAAGAAAAATAAAGAGCACACATCTCTACCACGGGGAATTGTTTTACCAATTCCACACTGCAATAAAAGACAAACTTCTGTATTAAATATTTTACGAAAGGATATGGAGTAAATGAACATGAGATCATAACACATATGTTAACTCCAACTGCAATAATTTTAATGAGCTGTATGGCCATTTCGGAAATTAATTCCTCATCAGCAGCACTAGAACCAAAACAAAGGAAATCCATAATATCAAAAAATGTTTACAATGCATAAAACCAAACGAAATTCGAATAATCAGTAATATCAAATATAGCTAAGGATAAAACTACGATGGAGGAAGTTAATCCAAAGGTTTAAGAATTTACAGAAATTTAGATAATAGTAATTGAGCGAAGTGTACACTTGAGATATTATCTCATGTACAAGTACACCATATCTAAGAAAAATAAAGAGTATACATCTCTACCACGGGGAATTGTTTTACCAACTCCACACTGCAATAAAAGACAAACTCCTGTATTAAATATTTTACGAAAGGATATGGAGTAAATGAACATGAGATCATAACACATATGTTAACTCCAACTGCAATAATTTTAATGAGCTGTATGGCCATTTCGGAAATTAATTCCTCATCAGCAGCACTAGAACCAAAACAAAGGAAATCCATAATATCAAAAAATGTTTAAAATGCATAAAACCAAACGAAATTCGAATAATCAGTAATATCAAATATAGCTAAGGATAAAACTACGAAGGAGGAAGTTAATCCAAAGGTTTAAGAATTTACAGAAATTTAGATAATAGTAATTGAGCGAAGTGTACACTTTAAGCCTTTGTTTCTGTTGTAAGCGTTAAAAATCAAGAGTTGCGTTGATTAGAGTTTGTAGTCGACATCACAATCTTGTGGACCACTATGAGATATCTGTTTCCTCGATAATAACAGATACTGAAGTTTGACTTTACTACCGAAGTTGACATGTGCAACACGGCGGGTGTCTTCTAAAAAGCAGGTGATGATTACTCTACCGGTGCATCTGATCTCAGTCATGGTCTTTGTTGTTCATCTTTGTATGCGTGTGTGCCTTGGTTTTTGTCTCACCCGCGACGAAAGTCGCGGAAAGCGAGACATAGGCGTGCAAAGTATGACGACGGCAACGGCGTTAACTTTTACTAAATACAGGATATTTTGAAAACCCTTTGATGTAGGAACATCATATTTGATCCAGTGGTAGTACTAATAAAGTGCTACCTGACGGACATAACGTCATGTGACCTTGACCTCATTTTCACGGTCTAGTGGCCACGTTTTTTCTGCTCAAGTCCATTTCTCAATTTCTAGAAGTAGTAGGTCGATAATATTTGGTATGTAGGTTGGTCTTGGTAGTACATGTCAGTCTGGCAGGTGACTTTTGTCCTTGACCTCAATGTCATGGTCTAGTTGCCACGTTTAGTTTTTCTGCTGAAGTCCATTTCTCAATAACTAGAAGTGGTAGGTTGATAATATTTCGTATGTATGTTGGTGTTGGGTAGTACATGTCAGTCTGGCAGGTGACTTTTGTCCTTGACCTCAATTTCACGGTCTAGTGGCCACGTTAAGTTTTTCTTCTTAAGTCCATTTCTCTATAACTGGAAGTGGTAGGTTGATAATATTTTGTATGTAGGTTGGTCTTTGGTAGTACATGTCAGTCTGGCAGGTGACTTT
>MJUU01046001.1:79547-89596 GCA_002080025.1 Modiolus philippinarum | reverse complement strand
TTTTTGGAAATTTTACCTAGCAACCATACATTTTTGAATTTCTTTTTGTCAAAACACAAATTTTCAATAACTGAATTACTAAAATCTTTGATTCCAATTTTGGTAAACTTTCTGAAATTGTCAAAGAATACTTCATTTTAGAAATTCTATCTAGCAACAATGTAAATTCAAATTCTTTTGAGTTAAAGTAGTCATTTCCCAAATATGGATTTCAGAAATTCTTGATTCCAACTTTGGTAAAAATCATGAAAAACTCTTTGACCATTCAATTTTTGGCAATTTACCTAGCAACCATTTTATTTCCTTGTTGCTAGGTAAAATTTTATGTTAGCCTCTAGGTTTATAGAAAAGATGATAAAATAAATGTGACTCATGGTCATTAATTAGGTATGATCAGTAGCGGGGTATAGTGTCCATTGACACAGATTCTCTTGTTTCTTCTTATTTTGATAATAACATTATCGATAGTATTTGTATCAGTTTTGGACACATTAGATGTTTAAATAATTTTATAAAATTATTTGTAATATTTATACAGTGTGTACATTGACCGGATAACTACATTGTATAGGATTTAAACCACTGAAATAATATTTAAAATTCTCATATATTAATTATATTAGAAAGAAATCGAAATAAATATAAATGTTTATTTAAGCTAAAGTAAGTTATAAGAACACCGGAATTTGAGAAAGAATATTTAGATATCTAAAATTTCACAGGAACCTGCCAAAGACCCATTGAATACATCAATAGATTAAGCCCCAGTTGGGTATCTGTATTTGCTGTATGCTTTGTAATTCAGCTGTATTGTATATGTGACCATGACAAGGTCCGTTATATTTCTCATATGTTACATAGATATACTTGTAAATTCTTGAGGAAGACTTCATAATTTATAATTTAGTGCACTAATATTTTGTAAATCTTAAATGAACATAAATCGTTTTGTATTGAAAAGTTGATTTTTATAGAACTGTCGTATTAACCAATTATTTCTAAGTGTCAAATGATATGTCATCAGTTAAATATCAATGAAGCTTACATCAATTTTAAGACATGTAGGCCACAGTAGGTTATGATGAAAATCACGCAATGCCAATCATGTACAGACTTCAACTTAAATGACCCGGATACTTGATAATACTAATATTATTCTTTGTTGTAAAGTGTTCGAGTCACGACAAAATCTAACCCTTTGATATTTAATCTGTATTTTAATCAACTAAATTCATCTGATCTTTGCTACAGGCATAAACATATCAAAATATAGTACTTTATACATAAACTTGATTGAGGTGTGCATAATACAACGGTCCGTTGGTTCTTCCGTATACAGACATAAAATTCAATGTTGATTTGCCAAAAATGCAACCCACGCTGTGATTCTATTAACACAATCTGAAGTAATCAGTATAGGAAATTTCTTTCGCAAAAAGAGGAAAATTCCAAAGCTATCTCAGTTGATATTTTATATCAATGTTTACAAATTCCACGTGGATGTTTCATTTTGTATACAAGTTCACAGAGTGACAGGGAACATCTGTTATCGGAAAATTTCGGAACTAAAGAGACGCCGCCCATCAATGAACAGGTAGTACATAGAGATGGAATTTCACTTAAATGGGATCTATACATAGATACAAAATTATTTCAGTATCTTAAGAATTAAATGACAAAGACGAATCGATCTTCCAACTTTACTTATAAATAAGGATAAAGGATAGCTATTCATCTCACCTGAACAGTAATAATTTGGATCTTTAAAACGGGAAAATGTTTTAGACTTGCTCGTTCAAAAAATTAAATGGCAAGAGAGATTATAATTAGACCTAACCACGATTTGCAGCTTTTAATATTAAAATATATGACTTGTTCATACAAGTTGGAAAATTTATTATTTATTTTCGTTAAATCAAATTAAAAAGTAAATGAACTAGAGCGACACGTCAGATTCATATTGTTGGAGTATGTTCAAACAGTAAAAGGATGTGCGGTTTGTTTATTAAGGGTTATAAATTTTAGAGTGGAAACCCGTTATCTGCACAATAATTACATAACATAAGTGTATTGCTTTCATATATACCCAAGAAATACGACGTTGTAAACAAATCGATTTTTGATATCAGTCTGAAAATGACAGGTATGTAGATCAATAAGCTATTTCCTCGGTGTTAAATGGCTTGTGATAGCTTATATGTGATGGCAGTAAATGGAATATATGGCTATCATGCCACGAAAATTCATCCACAATGTTCTCTTGTGTGGATGGCGAGTTGTTTTGTTATTCCACCATCTGTGAAATGTAGACATTTGGGAACATGGGATGAGATTTCGGACGAATTACATCGCTTGGAAAATGATATAGAAAGTGAAACTGTTATGCCAAGAATGCTGACACATGCGGAATTACACAACGATTCGTTTGACACAGAGAGCTATCGTTTATCTCCGGAACACATTGAAGAACATAATGAGGAACACATTCAAAATAGACATGAACACGAGTTACAATATACAGATCCGATAGATGATTATCTTGCCGAATATGCCGAAATCATTGCCTGTCGGGACGATGAAGAAGCTCAAAACTACCAAGGGGAACAAACAAAACCCCAAGAACAAGGTCTTACACACGAAGAGACCCGACGAACGTTTGTTCGAAGGAAAAGCTGTTCTGATGTAAGTAGAAGTGGGTTATCTCTAAGCCTTAGTTTGCCCCAAGACAAAACTGTCGATGATTTACATGTCAGTGCTAAGCCACAATCACCATCAAAACCAGAAAAGTTTAATTTGAGAGGTATAACCGAAATGGCCAGAAGAATGTCAATTCCGATTCTCGATAAATCAGAAGATGTTGATCATGGCACTAAAGTGTATGGAGAACAACTGATAAAGAAGAGTCGGAATACGAAACAATTCAGGGAAGCCTTTTCCGAAGAGCACGACGACTATATTCCACATAGGGCACCGATCACAACGTCTAGATCTTTGACGGCTTCAGATATAGAAAATACTTGCAACGAATTAAAAAGTGAGACTCCTGGAAGTTATAAAAATGTTGTTAAAGAGTTAAAACTAAGAACTACAGATTGTAATGAAAATTCACATTCAAATGTCAGGTCAAACAAAATATCCGAAAATTTAAATGGCGTGTTGACGTCGACGTCACCAGAAACAAATGATGCACGTGATGATAATAAAATAGAACTACCACTCAATTACAAGACTGTTGTAAATGAGATTCAGCAACGCACAAAACATTCAAATGATCAAAATGATATTGATCAGTATGATAGTAGCAATTTGGACCATTCTTTCAGTGAATCACTTACATCCAACAGCTCTCACACATCAAATAGTCAACGCAAAAATAAAACAGTTGATTTAAGCACGACATACAATCCTAGAACGCAGAAATTAGGTGATTTTAATGAGAACCGACTTTCAAAAACTTTATCATATAGTTATATGGATACCAACCCAAGGGGTTCAAGTACACCGAGAAGCAAAACACTTGACTCACGTCAGACGTGCAATCCTCGTAATCCAAGATTAAGTGATTCGCTCAAAGACGATCGTTTTTCAAAAACGCTTCCATCTGGTGGTTTTGATGGCTACTCTAGCGGTTCAAGTACTCCGAGAAGCGATAAAAACGATCAAAATTTACGACACAGACCATCAAAACAAAACAATGATGAACCTGTTTCTGACTTGATGAAAAAGTTAACAAATTTAACTGCACAGACAAGATTAGCAACCCGACCGAGTCTTGGAAATGGTGAAAGTTATTCATCTTCAAACATGATGCGATCGCAGTCGGTGATGAATGTATCGTCACCAGTGGTCACGTCGCCAAAACACGAACGCAATCTTCTGTCCAGTAGCTTTAGTTCATCCACATCTTCTCAGTCATCAGATGTATTGTCATATCATAACGTTGTTGATCCTTGTTATAGGTGCTGGAAAACTGTGTATTCATTGGATAAGGTTGGGCCTATTAGGAAGGTTCTTTACCACAAGCAGTGCTTCCGTTGCGTTACTTGCAATGTTTTACTTTCACTGAACACATACCGTCAAAACGTAAACGATAAATCTGACGTTCAAGTATATTGTAAGAAACACGTACCAACACAAGAATCTGCACGTATTGGCTTAGATGACAAAAATCTGAATGTATTGATGCATCATCCAAAATTAGATAGTGTTAATACAAATATTCGAGGATCAGAAGAAGAACGCAGGAAAAGTCGAAATCTCCACCCGTTAATCATCGGTCGTGCTGTCAGTACTCCCAGATTGGATTTAATTTGTGCATCAAATGAGACGTCAGATTCAAACAGCACGTCTTCTCTTGATAAAAATGGCAATGTTACTTTACGTGAATTGAAAATGGACGACACTCCTAGATCAGTATGGTCAAGGTCGTCGTTCTCAGCTGCTAAACTTGATCTAACTGTTCCAGCCTCGGGGAGAACAGGCTCGTCTCTATATCGAACTGCTGATACTTGGAATTACTTATAACCACAGCATATTATTTTAGTGTTCAGTGCTTTATTGTTTATCTGTGATATTCAGACAAAATACTATTATTAATCAATAGATATAGTGATATATAAAACGTGAAGTTATATTTATTTAGACAAAAGAGTTAACAGTGCAATGTATATGATTCCATAAACACTTCAGTGCTATATTTATACCTTTTAATTGTGTATTTTACGTAAAAATAAAGCCTTTTTTCTTCTCCGCTTCCATTACTTTTCGAACTCAGTATAAGTAATCAACTTATATGTAATTTAATGTAATTGCTTTAAATTGCTTGCTCTTTAAAATTAGAACAATTATATATAAAAGCAAATATCTTGAAAATTAATCACATTGAAGACAATTTAATCTTCTTTGTCTAGATACATATATGCAAACCTAGAAGCCTAAACAGTGAATTAAGCAACAAAACTTTATCTTTTTAGTCATTGTAAAGTTTAAAATATTCGTGCAACTGAAACATGCCAACTGAAAAATAAAGTGGATTTATTTCTATGAAATTTGTTATTGGATATTTTCCTGTACATTGAAGTTTTTGGCCCTCTCTTATTAAGGTAGATAGACACTGTTGCTCTGCGCAATTCAATCGCGCATTAGAAAAATATAGAGTCGGATACGGGGTAGGTTTGATTTTCGGGATGAAAACTTTTCCTCTGTGACGTCATAATTAAATAACATATGTGAAACGTAATATTTTGTTTACTTTTCCGCGAATTAACTCCCCTTTCCCGTAAATAATGTTAATCCAGAAACTTTGTAAAATATCTCCGTTAAAAGCATGGTGACATATTCATGTTTTAAGTGTAACCCATAAATTATATCATAAACTATCTGATCACAAAATACATCAAATTCTCATGGATAAAGAATTTATTTCTATGAAGCTAAAAATTGCCTTTCCATATTTTCCCCGTGCATTCTTTGTAAACTGAGGTGAAAAAATTGCTAAAAATGAGCAAACTTTGATCTCAATTCTAGTAAAAGCAAGCATGGTGACCCATACTTTTTATTGCAGATTTTGGGTATGTGGGATTGATTCTTCAATTGTGCTGACTTATAGCAAAATCTCATGGATATGAATATTTCTGTCTATCTACCTTAAATTTCGAAATGTTAATAATTTTGTCTTGTATAGCATAAAAAGATTTAAAATTAGAAGTTTCGATTTAAATTCTGACAGTTTGGGGTGTCATTGGTACTTGTTTGACCTCCTTTTTCGATATTTTTGGTAATGAGTACTTCTTTTTTTACTCCGTTTGGGTTTTGGCTTTCCATATCATTTGATTATAAGGTTACTCATCGAAACACGTGTACAATATTTTTCGTTGTATTTTTTTCTTTCTTCCTTAAAGTACCAAACCCTAACAACATGGGTGACTCATTGAAAGACATAAAATCTTTAAATTATTAAGACATTGAAAACACTTATCTTTTTGTTTTATAAATTGGTCTCACCTTATTTGAATTTAATGTTATTTTAATATATTCTTTAAAAACGAGAATAATACTACTTGAAGGTTGGCAAATATTCAAGTATTCGCCTCACCTGAATTTTTGTACGAATGCAAGGGTTGCACTGTATTATTAGATACTTAACTTTATCGTTTTTAGTGTCAAATTTTACAGTCTTTGTATGATTCTGTTTGTATACATATAATTTATTATTACAACAAATATGTTTTAACTTGTTGAAATTATTAAAGTTTTTAAAAATCAGTTTAGAATAATTATCATATTTATAGAAAACTTAATAAATTATACATTTAAAATTAAAAATAGACCATTAAAAGGTTAATATGCATTAGTTTGGTAAAAGCATTATCACGGTCGAAGTTTCGCAGCCAGTGCAATTGTATATATATATTTGTGCGATACATATAATGTTCTGTTATTTGTACAAAACTTAAAATGGCACACCACCCCCTTTCCTGAAAAGTGAATTTGGATGAAATGCTAATACATTGTTTATTGTCTTGGTTGTTTCAAATTAGTGAACATCTCAGAGATTGATTGCAGGTATCAGAAAGCTATGAAAAATTGTCTGGAGGCGAAACAAAGAAAGAAATATCGGTTTAACTCCCTTTCAACTGTACCTTTCACTCATTTCCTAGATTTCAAATATGTCTACAAGAGGTTATCAAATATGAAACGCTTTTGATCCTGTATATAAAAGTATAGAAATCAGTTCATGACATCTTCAACGTTCGCCTGTAATTTCGGTTTCCCCTTTCAAGAAATGATTATTTTCGTCATTAAATTTGATGGATCACTTACAGGAGGAGTTGAACATTTGTTTTCTCGGGTTTTGTTTTTCTATCTTTTATTTCTTTTTTTTTTGGTGGTTTACTTTTTGTAGGCTTTGTGACAGTGTTTTTACAATATTAAAACTCACTTGAAAACCTCAAAACTGTTGTACCTGAAAACTGTTGTACCTGATTGATTTCATACATCATCTGATATGTTTTCAACAACCACAGCAGAATACAACATCGGTATTTCAAGTCCATAAAGACACAACCAAAAAACGAGAACAACAGAAAACACATGCACAAAGACACAAACAAACAATATTTACTAAAGCACTTGCGATGCGAGCTTTTATAAAACTGAGAATGCCATCTTTCATGATTCGGAAGAGTTGGTATGTTCTGCTTTGTTTCTTACTGCCAGTTTGTCAAATCACTGAAAATCTGCTAAAATGTTCATCCGATCTGTGATATTGACAAATCGTATTTAATGAAGTTATTAAGATATTATTCAATATTATTTCTCAAGGGACAAAATAAACATAGAGTAGTTGAATAGTGGTTGATTGTCTTGCAGAAAGGGACATTTGATTTTAGTTGCAAATATAACATTTTGGTTCCGTCTTCTGAAACAACCCTTAAGATGTCCGATTTTGTAGCATCCCTCTTCATGGCATCAAGATAAAATGCAAATGGATGTCGGCCAATTGGTGTAGTTGTTACATTTCAATCATTTTAAATTCTTCGTCTTACTCAGACTTGCTGATTATATGGCCTTGATCTTGATTCTGCTAAAATCAAAACTGACTTCAGTTCACCACCGCGCTTGCTTCAAGTAGCGTATTTAGATGATCTTTGTATATGTGGTTATTCTTCTTTCTGCTGAGTGTCATATTACTCTTCACATGCTCAAATTCCGCAAGTCAGAACGGTGCCATAGAAACTCAAATAAACCTAGGCCCAACCGGCAAGACATTGTCGGACGTATCTATTACCACTGCTAGATTTTGTGGTATGGATGAATCTATACGTAATTGTCATTTATATATCTTTAGTATAACTTAGTTTTGAGAGCATCATATCTGAAAAGTGAAGACTCTTTCTAATTATCATTTTCCTTTTCAATTCAATTAATTCTCTGTCTTCTTTGAGGATATTAACCAATCATGATACATTTTTACATCCGATAATATCTGACACATATATCTGTCGACACTTATATTCGAATGTCTCCGAATGTTGTTTCTTGACAGTTATTCATCTTAGTTTTTATCTGTAAATGCTTGATCGCTCTTTTGGCCAAGCCTCTGAATCGATGACATTGCAATTCCTTACCATCAGCGTTCAACATGTGTTCTTTTACACTACTTGATTGGAGATTGGTTGAAGATTTGTTCAGGGACAAATTGATTCTCTGTTTTGAACTTCGATTCTTTGAGCTGATTTTTTTTGTCCATTCCTTTTTTCAGAATACATGAACAAATAAAGGGATATGAAGTAAATGTACATGTGACAAAATCCCTTTTAATACATGGTAAGATTTTGCAAATGGAACAACGCTTTCATTGTTGTTCTTCATCTGTATTATGATCCCCTTCTTTAACATAATCATTGAGAGAGGTCATATATTCTATTTGCACTAATACAGTGAACAATTACTGGTTATTTTATTAGCAACCATTAATCTCTAAACGGAGCTCTTAACAGACGAAGCGCACTATAGGAAAATCATGATACCATATTGTCTTGATATATGAAACAAATGAAATTGGGTCGTATTTTGAAAAGGTATACATGCTGACGATTGTATGAAGATCGTCCGGAATTTGGTTGTGGTTTCTGTCAATTGTATGCAACCTGTTTTTCTGTGTATTTGACGTTTCAAATGTTTCTCATCGGAAACATCGACCATGATGATTGTACAGAGTAAAACTGTCGAGCACTAGTGAACTATGTAGTACAGAGAACTACGCCTTCATTGATATATACTTTTGTACATGTAGAATTACATTATTCAAGTAGCAATAAAACATCGATATATGACATTAAAACAAACAGTATAAATAATGCACACCTGCACACATCAAATAGAGGAGCGTTGTTGTATATTTGATTGCAAAATATTTAAGGTAAACAGGTGCACGCTTCAAAGAAGGTTGTTTCAGATCCTTCTGATTCGCTTGTCATGTCGAGTTTCTCTATCTTACTGCTCGCGACTATGTTATTTCTAGACGCCATCTCTCGTTCCTATAACGACCGTGTTATTCAGTATTGCACTCGCTGACTAGGTCTAGCTCACGAACCATATTCTTTCTAAGCACTTGTTTCACTCCTCACGACCATGTTTATTTTCTGACACTCGGTCTTGCTCCTCACAACCATGTTTACACCCCTGCTCAAAGGAGAAGGGGATATACTGTTTTACCCGTGTCCGTCATTCCGAAATTCCGTCAAGCTTTTCTCTGCAATTTTTAATGGTGCAAACTTGAAATTTTGTTACAAGTCTTTTATACTCATGCCATACTGTGCGACGCATAGTCAGACCTGTCGGGATACTACTTCCTTTTTACTGACTTAGTCAATTTTTGACACTTATTGCATTATAGAATGATTCCTCTGTAATACTTGAAATTTTGTCACAGGCCTTTGATAGTTTAATCTTTTTCAGACCTGCCGGATTACTATGTTCTTCCTGTGAACTCACTTAGTCAATTTTTCACACTTTTTTGCATTATAGAGTAACTTTTCGTTGAGCCTTTCTCTGTAATTATCCCCGCACTTTCGAATAAAAGTTCGGGGATATTGTCGTTGGCCTCGTCCGTCCGTCCGTCCGTCCGTCCGTGTGTCCGTCCGTCCGTCCGTCCGTCACACATCCTTGCGACGCGAACTCCTCCTACATTTTTCGATTTAGGGTTTTAATTTTGTTATAGAACTGTTGCATATATGCTGCAGATGCGCAATAAGCTTTCGGATTTTTGATATTGGTCTTGGTGCAAACAAGAGTCCCCAAGATGTCCATTTTGACACATGTGGCATGCGACGCGAACTCCTCCTACATTTTTGGATGAAGGGTTTTAATTTTGTTGTAGAATTGTTGCATATGGTCTGTAGATGCGCAATAAGCTTTCGGATTTTTGATATCTATCTTGATGCAAACAAGAGGCCCAAGATGTCGATTTGACAAAGACCACAAAATGTGGATTGTGACACATATGGCATGCGACGCAAACTCATCCTACATTTTTGGATTTATGG